>JAPYZI010001260.1:0-34300 GCA_030523105.1 Ophioninae sp. A BG-2022a
TTTTTTTGCATCGACTCGCACGAACGAGGATTTAAATAATAATAAAAAAAACAAAATAATCGATCGAGTGGGAGAAGGAGGGGGGGAGGGGTTGGTGGCGCAAAGCTCGTTCTCCGATACGACGATTTCGCATCTATTTTCTTCATCTCTCATACTTCGCCTCACCCCCCCCCCCCGATCGTCGTTCGTTCGTTCGTTCCTTCCTTCCTTCTTCTCCCCACCCCTTCGACAAGATGCTCCTTCATCCCTCCCCCGACAACTGTTCGACTCGTGTTGTTCCGTTTTGACCGCGGATGCGTGTGGAAGAAGAATCAAGGTTCCGGCGGCGTTTATCCCGGCGCGGGGATATGCAAACTTTGTACGCGTATGTATTGGTTACACGCGAAATACACGAGCGATAATACGGTAAAGGATTTCTTGTTGGAGTGTACCGAGTCTCGGTAGGGTTGGGTATAGAGGCGCGGACGATAAATAACGTTGGAGAGAAATGCGCGCGCGCGGGGGCTTCGCGTCGACGGTTGGTCGACACGGGCTGGCGTTATCGCGTCTTAAAACCGAGAACCCGCGAGTCGCGTCGTACACGGAAGACCGGCGAGACGCGAGTCGTGCGTCGACCGGTATTTTTGTTGTTGTTGTTGTTGTTGTTTTTTTTTAAACTACGCGACTATCCTTCCGAAACGAAATAATAAAAGATCGCCGGATGTTTACGCGGTGTATGTTACGAGGAAGAAAGGCCGCGGGTGACGCTCGAGAGTTTTGAGGTTACGAGGAAGAAACATTCGGTAGTGAAGGATCGTTCTATTGAATAACGGTTTTTTGTTTTGTTTTGTTTTTTTTTTGAATATTTGAGGAAAGAGAGAGTCAGGATGACACAGAGCGATGATAATCACGGACGTGATAACGCCGGATCCAAATATCTCGGGGACAAAATCGTCGAACGATCTGTGGTATTAATTATTTTGTTTGTTTGTTTTATTCTTTGAGATTTTGTGGTTCGACGCGACAACTGTAATACACGTACAAACGAAATCGAGGGATACGAATCTAATGAAAAGGATCGATCTTTTGGTTATTCGTTTGTCGTTTATAGGTTATTCGTTTGTCGAATAACCGAACGGAATTTTCGATCCTCAGTGCGCAGACGTAACCTGCAAGGATGAGTAGTGCGCAGACGTAACCTGCAGAGATGAGTTGTGCGCAGACGTAACCTGCAAGGATGCGTAGTGCGCAGACGTAACCTGCAAGAATGTGTCATGCGCAGACGTAACCTGCAAGGATGAGTAGTGCGCAGACGTAACCTGCAACGATGCATCGTACGCTCATTCGATAAATCGATTCGCACGGATAAATCTTCACTGTGTATCGTTACGTCTTCAGCAAGGATCGCGAACGACCAAAAGATCGACATAACCTAACAAACGTTCGAAGTCCATTTATTTAATCGCACTCTTTCACACAACTTTGAACGGCGGATGAAAAAGATCGTTTTTTTTTTAAAGGTTAGGTTAAGTAGGTGAAAAGAATTTTAAACGCGCGTGAAAAAGCTGGTTTTTTTAGGTTATGGAGGTTAAAAAAAAAGAAAATCGTACAAGTAGTCAGGTATTGCGTGTAGTCTCATTGAAGTTGGTTAGTTCGGTGGGGCGTCGAGACGCGTCGTGGTTAATTCAAGGTGAAGCGATAATACGCGTCTGTACCTTGACACCAAAAGTTGATCTTCCCTCCTGCACACCATTTATATACTCTCTTCCTCGTCACGTATTCTCCGATCTCGTTTCTCTCGGGGTCCGGCGATCGCAACGATATTCCACGTGCGCGACGATCAATCAGGGCTGCGCGCGCATCGCAAAGTCATTTTGTTCGAGGCGTTGATAGATGTATTCTCTATTAATAAGCCGATTGGCCGCAAGGATAAAGTCCCGTTTATTCTCGGCGGTCCGTGCGACATATCTCGCTAAATTCTCGCGATATTTAAAGAAAACGAAAGAGTTTTAACGAACGGTTGATAATGCCGACCGTTTCGGAATTCGTTTTATGCGCGGGTGATAATGTTTGCCCGAGTGTATTGATTGTCCATTAATAGACATCAATCTTGGTGGCTGCACGCCGGGTCACGTTGCTTTCACGTGAATTCATTATTATCAACATCCTCGTAGCACGGTCGAGATAAGCTTACGGTCGTGTACTTTTGTCGACTGCACTCTTCGCTCGATCGAAACCGGAGAGAGAGAGAGAGAGAGAGAGCAAACACGAACGTGAAGAGAAAATGTTTGAATGACTCGTTGCGTGCCAAAGACTATTTATTCGATTTCTTCTTTTCTTCTTTGTCTTCCTTTGAAGTTCGTCTTCTTCGTTTTGAAGTTCTTATTCTTCTTTTCTTTCTTTGTCTTCCTTTGGCTCTTCTTCGTCTTGTCGTTCTTATTCTTTTTCTTCTTGTTTTTCATCTTCTCTTGTTTTCTGATTTGTCGTCTTTTTCTTTGACTTCTTGTTCTTCCTCTTCTGATTCTTGTCCTCCTAGGTCTTTCTCTGGTTCTTGACCTTTTTGTTTTATCTTCTTCCTCTAGTTCTTCTTTTTGTTCGTTTCTTCATTTTCGACTTCTTGTCATTCTTCTTCTTCTCATCCCCCCCCCCCCTCTACCCCTCGTCATCCGGCCTTCCTTATTCAATTCTCGATGTAGAGCCAATATGCATTTATATTCGTAGCGTCTTATAATCAAGATCGAGCCAATGATAATTCGCTTCACGGTACTCGGGGAAAACGTTCGCGTGATTATATCTAGGGAAGGGGAAGTAGAAGTTCCTCGGGATGATATTCTTCCGTTTGGAGATCCGAAGAGATCAATG
Source organism: Ophioninae sp. A BG-2022a (assembly GCA_030523105.1). NCBI lineage: Eukaryota > Metazoa > Arthropoda > Insecta > Hymenoptera > Ichneumonidae > Ophioninae sp. A BG-2022a. The sequence continues at coordinate 2,842 of JAPYZI010001260.1, forward strand.
ATTCATAATATTAAAGTTTGGGTTAGCGATAATAAAAAAAAAAAAACGATTATTTTTAATTTCGAAATTCTTTTATCGAAACATTATTTGTCAGCAAGTATAATATTTATTTTTAAGTCTATAATTCAAATTGGAGGAATATATTTCATTTGTGAGATCACAGAAGGGAAGATAAATGGAAAATGATGAAATTTCGTTGAAACAATCGAGATAACGATGATGGCACGTTTCGTCAGGTATTAGGTGTGAGGAAGAAATCTGATTTTTTTTTCTAAAGCTGATAAGAAGACGTTGAAATTTAAATACGTTTGACTCCGTCGAATATAGATCGAGAAAGAAGTCAAACTAGCTTCTAAACTTCCTTACGGCTTCCTTGTAATTTACTGCGAACAGACGACGCGTAAGTTACGTGAAAGCCGAGACAAGACCCTGAGAGTATGAGATGTCGGAGGGTTTGACGAAAGCGATGAGGAAGCGATCAATTTGCACGCTCTCTTTTTTTCGCAGAGTTTGGTTTCCCGCGCATGCGCAGTATAGGAAAATCGACGCATAATGGATAAAAATAAACGAAGAGAAATTTTATTTATATCTAAAGTTTATTCGGCAGAACTGAATGTCCCAACGTATTTTGACGTTATCAGTTATATTGCATATCCAGTTCGTTAGTTCTATGGACATTGAGGTTAGACGAGTTTTCGGCGCGCTCGGAGATTTCGTCCGCAATCGAAAACGACAATGCGCATGCTCGCGCGTAGTAGCTCGTTCGCGTTTGTTTTTTGGTCGAAAGCGCAAAACCGCGATCAGTGCCTCAGTCACCGTACTCACCGGACTTGGCCGCGACGTTTTTTTCTCTCTCCAAAACTCGAAAAGATCCGCGAAAGGACGGAGATTCGCGACGATCAAGGAAACGAAGAGCGCATGCGCCGGGACGAGCCTCGAACCGTCGTACCAAAAACGCCGCGTGTCAGAAGTGCTTCGAGGTTAGGAAAACAGCGTTGGCGCGATTCAATTGTACCCGACGGGGTATTACTTCGAAGGAAATAAACTAGTGATGAATAAAAATATATATATCGAGAAAAACAATAAGCCTTACCTTATTTTACGATTAAACGGAAGAAATATCAATATTTCAAACGAGTCTAACGACGTGATATAAAGATTCGTATTCACAGTGTACAACCTATTGCACCCTTGTCGTTAAGTGAAAAACGTACGAGCTTCGCGAAGAGCTACGATCGTAGAATACCTCATCATCAACTGGATCGTACCATCACTTACCTTAGCCATCCAATCTCCGAGTAATCTCGTAGTTACGCGTGACTGAAAATAAAGAATAAAATAATGTTACGAGAGGTGTACTCCGCGACGTACTAGTCGACTGTATAACAGTCGAAAGACCAATCGTGTTATTTCTCACCGTGGCCGCTGGGGGGAAGCACAAGAAGGAACGAAATATAGAGTACAGACGGATTTGCATCGTCTATCTAAAGTCTAGGCTGGCTAGCGCGTACTATCTAGGCTGGCCACGCGAAACGATAGATACGTAATTATAAACGTAACATACGTGTGTTTTTAGAAAAAAAAAACCTGCGTGTGCGCGTCCATGGTATCACGCCTGATACACGAGACTACGAGGCCATTGGCCTCCGACGTTTATGCGCGTACCTTCACTGTCACTTCCAACGTTTCCCACTTTATATATCACGTTCGAGCGAACTCGCACAGCTGCTCCGCTCGCTTATCCTCCTCCACATTTTCATCTTTGATAGACAATGACTATAGGATACCATTCGGACTCTCATTGATTCTCCATTATTGCATCGATGAATGGCCTCTCGATACTCCTTTATTCCCTACCACTTTTCCATCGATGATCCACTCAACGACCAAAGACTCGAATCATCCGCTTGGTTCGAGCGAGATTTATGCTACTGTTATTTATCGAGTCATACGGGACGAAAATAATACTTCTTTAACTCTTGATCTCAACTAATCGTTTGAAACATTTGATGTTAAACGATTGAAGGTTAGGCGGCGAAAATTATTTTTAGAATTTTAGGGTGAGTAAAGTTTGAGGTTAGGTGAATCGAATCATCACGATTTGAGGTTATGTTAGCTCGTTTTTGCGAATTGAGGTTAGGCACGTCGTTTTTTGTACGATTTGAGGTTAGTCGCGTCGTTTTTTGTACGATTTGAGGTTAGTCACGGCGATATTCACAATTTGAGGTTAGTACACATCGTTTTTTACGAGTTGAGGTTAGTCAACTCGTTTTTACAATTTGAGGTTAGTCACGTCATATTATTACGATTTAAGATTAATCGCGTTGTTTTTCTACATTTTGAGGTTATTCGATATCCGATCGGAACTGCTGATTAATTAGAAAGAACGAATCATTGAGGCTCTCCTCATTGAAATAATCGCTCCACTAGATACACCGCGATTTTCTCTCGTCCTCTCCTATTGTTCTCTCATTGAAACACAATTATCGCATCCGTGACGTAGCCCACTTACCCCACCCGCAATCTCTTTCAGTTTCGCTGCGCAAGACGAATCCGCGAATACATTTGGCGGACAACAGTATAAGATGTAAGGACGAGGGCCTTTCGCAATCCGATTCTCAAGTGCGTAACGGGTCTGGCGCGCGTGACGACGATATTCGAGTATTCGCGACGACCCGAACAAATACGTGTTTTAACCACGTGCCACTTGTGTGATTTTGGTTATTCGCCAGTTTGTCGATGAGTAGTGTAGCTTCTCAACTTTTTTTTCTTATTTCTCGTTCTAATATCTTCTTTCCAATTATTTCTTCAATATTTCTTCTTATTTCTTCTTTCATTACGTTTCGGAACAGGCGCACGTGCGCAGCACCAAAAAAAAAAAAGAAAGTCGAATCGATTCTGTGACGTCGCACACGACCTCACTTTTGTGCTCAAACGGTCAAACATCTCCCTCACTCTCAATCCTCAACCCTCCAATTTTCTAATCAGAGACAAGGGCTTCCCATTACTTAATAATATTCGGACGTCAACATGCTCGTGGCCCGACGAGTATTCAGGGTCCACGCGAACGACAAGTTTATTTCCCACGTTACTCGGACATTTAATTAAAAGCCAGGGCTACCGCGACCTAACCTCAATCACCGTTATAAAAATTCAAGATTGTCATTTTTCAGGAATATTTTGCATGAACGATAAATCGTTTTCACATTTATTTGTATTTATGAAGTTTTTAAAAAAGTATGGTGACTTTTAATTTTTGTCATAAATAAAATTACAAAAAAAAAGACAAACAAAAATCGTAATTAAAAGAATAAAATGACATTTTGAAAAATGAATACCTTTTTCGATTCCTCAAGAATATTACTTTTCTTTGTTTGCAACTATCGTTTAAATTATTTTTGTTTGTTCGTTCAGTTGCAATTTGAAGAAAATGTAAAAAAAAAAAGGAATTTTGATTTTTTCAATTTCAAAATAAGATCCTGACTTAAACTCGTCTCGTTCGTTTGGTCTCATTTTGCTTCTCTCGGGACGTCCCCCTTTGGGCTCGCACGCATTTATCGAATGCTCCGATACCGAATGGTCATAAATAATAACGGCTCATGTAAAGCAATGACCCTCTAACCAGAAAGACGATGGAATGATGAATAATGGGTATCGAAACGATACTGATGGTAAACGAGGAGTTTTATCGAGGACCAACAAAAATGGAGGAGCGAAGATGTCGCGTGGTCTTTGAGATAATAACAAAACGATCGTACGAGTATATCGATCGAACGTTTTTTTTTTTTGTTTCGGCGATGATGCACTTGTTGTGTAGAAATGCGGAGTTTATTGCTGAATTTACTACGTTTAATATTAGCGCACGAATCATTATAACTTTATTTATTATAATATTTAATAAAATAATAAATGTTTAATTTATTAATGAAAATTAACATTAATTTTAAAACCATATATTTTATAATTATTAAATTATATTATATTAAATAAATATTAAATAATTAATAAATTATAATATTATTTTAGCGACTAAAAATATTTAAATCCTTTTAGTCGCGAAAGTTGAAAAATTGATAAGTTATTATTAATTGAAATATTAAATAACAATTATAAACTGCCTTTCTCGAGCAGAGCCATGAAATATCTCGAATAAGCAGGACACGAGGAAAAAAGGTTAATTTTTTTGACACGCGTGACGATTTTTTAACGACGCGTTTCAATTCTCTCGTGTTTCACCGAGTCTTCGAAAGCTCGAGTTCCGAAAGCAACGTCACATTTAAAATTTCAGTGACAAGTTAATAAACACAATATTTAATTCGTTAAAAAAAAAATGTATATTCCTTAATTAATTATCAATCGCGAGAAAAACATAATTTCACAACTTCCGGAAGTACCATTGATCCGGAAGATCAACAAGTATTAAACTTAACCAATTGCAATTTCTAGAATAATCAAAACTAGAACGGAGAATTAAATCAACTACGAAATGAGAATCAAATATTAGTCACGTTGCTTGATTTTTCTCGAATGAATGTATTTCTTCCATTACTTCCCAAAAAGTGAAAAACAAAAGAAATTTTAATGAACGTTATTCGCGATATCGAAGAAACTAACGATTATTTCGAAAGTATCGATTCACGAATGATTAACGATCGAGGAGAATTGAAAATCGATTTTGACGTTTCCAGAGAATCCAAGGTGTCGATAACGAGGTCGGGTGTATCAAGGAATCGGATCCGGCGTCGGTGAGCGCGACGCTGGGGCTTAAGGGGTCCGGTGACCTCGTAAGTTTGTCCGGGGAAATGGGCAGTACGGATTCAGCGGGGAACACTCATAGCAGCGGATCATCCTGCGGTTTCGTCAGTTCGTTGTTTCCGAACAGTTGTCGAGGTCGAGCGGAGTCATTCGCGCGGCGTCTACATCGGCGTTTGACATCGTTGGGTGGTGAAGGTGGTAGTGGCTCGGAGGACGAGGACGATGACACGTTGAGTTTCGGAGCTAGGAGTACATCGAAGAAAATAAGCGAGAGTTCGTGGCTGCACGGATCAACTGGTCAAAATAAATCAACCGCAATAACCGTTCCGGTGAATTCTTCGACTTCCGGTGGGTTTCAGATGGAAGAACGAGTCCTCGATTCGCAGCCACGTCACAGTCCGGAATCCGATGTTTATTACGACTTCGATGTGGATCACAGCGAGACCGGAAGACGTCCAGGATTGGATGAAGCTTCGAACGATGATTACGCGACGACCTCGCCAGCGGAGATAGCAGCGGAAGCTGAAATAGCGAATATATTCGTTAATCGAAAGAAAACGGATAACAGTCGTTACGAGCAGCCTGGAATCGCGAGATCGCCCGATGATCTTCGAGATTCGGAAGGATGCGTTTACGCCTCCCCGCTTTCGGGAACATCACCGGAAACCGACACTTCCGAAATGTTTTTCGATCCGGAGTCATCGGAAACGGAAAGAACGTGCGAGAACGACGAGAGCGATAGATTCGACGAGGAGTCTGAGCCCCTCGTCAAAGAGATGACCTTGAACCTCGATGACGCGATTTCTTCAATAATCCGGAAACCGCGAAGAAGAATTAGATCCCGAGGTTCCAAAGAACCCGAGGATGATGATGATGCTGATGATGGTGATGGTGACGATGATGAGACAGAATCGAGCTCGTGCGATCCCGAACTTGATCTCGAAGCGAGAACGGTAACGCGCACCTTGAGCTCTGAAGAATCGTTGAACGGAGGTAAAAGCTCGATCGAAACAACCACCTCGCCCAGCCACGAGTCACTCTGGAGTACCTTCGACGAGAGTACACTTTCGATTCAGGAAGAGTCGAGTACAGCCCCGGTATCGTCGACTTTGATTAGTCCACGCTGTGAACGAATAGCCATCGTTAAGTCACATTCGGACTCTGAAATAATACGTACTCCGTCGAGACCGAGCGATGAGATCGACGAGGTCGATCACGCGGTTACTCGTCCCTTGGCTAACGGGGATCATACGTGCCTCGTTATCAATGATGTTCCGGATTCAGAAGATAGCGAAAACTCTGCCAAACGGACGATTCTCACGCCCGAGGAGAATCTCAAGAACCAGGCGAATCTTCGATCCGAAGACACGAACGGTTCCAACGGAGACATGTCGCGATTGCTCGAACGGCTCGCTCGCAATCCCCACGTCAACAAGAGCGAACCTCTTCATCAGCGAAAACTTCTGTCCATCGCCTCCGAGGAGGAAAAAGATTTCTCGAACGAGAATGACCTGCAAGAGAAAAATGTCGAAAGTGAGAAGAACGGTAAAGCTATCGACGAGGCGGAAGGAGAGGATGAGGAAGAGGGTGAGCATAATCAACCGCAGAGACTGCGAAGATGCTCGTCTCTGAAAACTGGTAAAACCCCACCCGGTACACCCGGAAGAAAAAAGATTGTTCGCTTCGCTGATGTGCTCGGTCTTGATCTCGCCGACGTTAGAACTTTCCTCGACGAGATACCAAAGATCCCAAACTCTGCCTATTCCGACTTGATTTACGACGATGTTTTTCAAAAGGATTCGAGCCCTGTTAATTTCTGGGGAACCGGACCGGCGACTTTCACGACTCCACTTTACGCGGCTACAATGCCGCGCGGTTTACCCAACGGTGTTAAAGTAGATAAAATATTGGTACCGTTGTTTCAACAGCCGGGCGGCTCCTTGTCCTTCCTCGATCAAGTACGCGAACGACAAGTGTGCCTAGAGAACGTTCTCGTAGAGGATCCTATCAACATGAGCCTCCACGGTACCGTACGCGTCCGCAATCTCGATTTTCACAAATCTGTTCACATTCGTTACACCCTCGACTCGTGGCGTAACTTCAGCGATCTACAGGCTACGTACGCGCCGAATTCTTGCGACGGTTTCAGCGACAAATTTAACTTTCATCTTTACTGTCACACGTTGAAAGTAGGACAGCGACTGGAATTGGCGGTTCGATTCCAGTGCAAGGGTGCGCAATACTGGGACAACAACGGAGGTGTCAATTATTGCTTCCAATGTTTACCCTCGACTTCCTCCAATGCTGGATACATACCTATCACAGCACCTACCATCGTTACGACCGCAGCCTCGCCGCCCATGTCCCAGCGTCACAATCACGATTGGTCGCCAACTTTTTATTGATTTCTTCATACGGGCTAGTTTGCGCTAAACGAACGAAGATAAACGAACGAACTCGTAAGTGTTCTCGAGCGGGGATGCAAGTCCCGAGCGCTGTGGAATTGTAATATGCAACACTGGTGGTTACGCGGAGACACAAATTCGAAAAACAAAAAAACGAAAACGTACACCTCTTACTATTGAAACGAATATTCCTTTGACGTCGCTGGGCGTCCAATATTTTACAAGTATAAGTATAGAATTGATTATTTTTAGACAAACAAAAGTTTTATTGATAATGTTAATGGATGATGAAAATAGAAAGGGATTATATATGTGCGAGAAGATGACGATGTTTGGTGTTTCGTAGTGAAGATGATATCTATCGTGAATATGAAGAGTTAATATGATGATCATGATGATAGGGTTGAACAAAGTTACGGTTACGTTTTTTTTAATCATGTGAGAAACGATGACCGATCTGAGCTGTGAGGTTACATTTTCCTTTATTTTTCACTATTTATCATATTTTATCGAGAAGCATGCTCATAATTTGTGAAATATCACGCGAGAGGCAGCTCGGATCGCCAAAGTTCATTTATATATATATATATATATGTATCGTTGATATATCGAAGCAGTAGGCTGTTACATGACCGACGCTGAAAGAAAGATGATTTTGAGCTGCTGTAAGAACAGTCAAATTTTACGGCCTTTTATTTATGTTTCAACAAGTGAAATAAGTCTTTCGCGATGTTTGTGTTGTATTTGTACGGATTCGCTCCGCGTCTGATGAAATCTGGGTGATAGACGAGTCCAAGTGCCAGGTTCGAAAGAATTTTTTTAGGTTATGAAGCGTCGTAAACGGATAAACGTAGTTAATTTGTCATACAAAATGTTTCCGACAAGATTTTCTTATGAATTTGAAGCGAATATCTTGGCGATCATCAAAGTCTTTCGAAACGTTAAGTTTCTTCTTTTCCGCGGCATATTTATCGTGCCCGGATAAATTCACTGCTGCTTTCTCGAAACTCGAGCAAGCTCTCTCGTTCCCGCTCTCTCTGTATACCTTCAAAAAGAAAAAAAAAGAAAAAAAAACAAGTGTCTTTGCATATCCGCCAGGGCATCAAATATTTTATACTGTATGAATATGAGGCGAAGTGCTCGACGATATAAGAGCCTACATGGTCACGTTCTTTTTTTTTACTTACCGTGACGAAATCAACGACCGTACGTCCCTAAGAATTTGTAGCCTGTTAAACGTATATGTCCTTACGCCCATGTCTGATGAACAGGACTGATGATTTTTAATTATTATCTCTCCTACGGGAGACGACTACGAGGGGGAAGCCAGCGGGACCAATCCCGTTGATGAAATAAACTTTATCCGCCTTTTTCTTTATTTGCCGTCGCGACAATTGTATATAACGAGAATATCAAAACGTCACTTCTGTTTCCTAATTTCATGTAAATTACTGGATTCTTCAGATCTCGACTAATGCGTGTTTCTTTTGTAATCTCGTTCACTGCGAATACATTTGCTTCTTGTGGTTATTCTTCCCTTTTTTCTTTTCGTTATCACGCACTGTTCGACCGAAGCGTCGCTTGTTCAAATTCAATTTAGTAGGCTCAAATAAACCGCACAATGAATCGACCGAATTTGTACCTGAATCGCCACTGTGGATTTCATTATATTATTTTTGTCTTCAAAGTAGTAACTAAAATACTGTGTACAAAAGCGAAAAGACGAGCCAGGAAAAGCAATAAGTGGCGGAGGGATGCATCGACACCATATTTTTTTACTCGAGCGCCAAACAAAATAACTCTAATACTCATCGAAACAAAACATTGCGACGAATCCGCCCATGTACTTCGCAGAATATACGGCACAATCGATACGAGGGAAACAAAATAACACGACGAGTCGAATCTTCCAATCGGCCTCTTATCAATTAACGTGTGTCTGTGTTTACATACGTATGCGAGTACGCCTCTATAAAGAAAGACAGCTATTTGCGCGTGTGTAAATATGTAATGTATGCGCACGTGCTCAGAAGCACCAGTCATTCAATGCGAGCAACGAAAAGCTGCTATATGTATCTGTCGGCTCAAGACTTCCCCGGAACAATTGTACGAATACTTTTGATTGTCGCGTTCTTGTATTCTTCTCAGGAGGTCATGGTGCTAAGGAATTGTCGAGATTGCAGGAGTAGAATAAGTCACGAATGAGGCAACGAATATGCGATAGAAGAAAAATAAAAATGAAAAAACATATTCATATACAATTATAAATAATGTATACATAGTAAATATATTATTAATATTCTATATATACATATATATGCATACATACATACATATATATGTGTGCGTATGTATATATATATGTATATATATATATATTATCTGTACGTTGTTCTACATGTTATTAAGACAATAAAGTTTTAAAAAATATTACAAGATAAAAGGAGATAAAAGGGAGAGAATTTCTTCTGTACTCCGGAATTTGATACTCCCCATAGTCATTTCTTCTCGATCTCTTCTTATATCTCTCTCTCTCTCTCTCTCTCTATCGTCCTCTTATTTGTTGAATACTAACGTCGATCCAGCGTGGATCGCGCATCCGCGATAAACGAGAAACGTACTTTAAGGAAGACATCCCGATTATCGAAATTCATCAGTCCTTTACGCGTCGACTGTAAATTTAGATTTAACTTGGCACTTTTACGAACAATTCTTGCCACATCACGCTCCTGCACAATTCTCATTTCCTTTCTCCTCTTTTACTAAGCTATTACCCTGCTGTTACAACAACAACAATAACAACAAAACGACGAAACGTCAAGCTCGAAAAGTTTTAAGTCGACATAGAAAATTCGAGGGTTTTCTTCGCAGTCGGTTCGATCGAAGTTTCATCGCGATGGAACCGAAGAGACGACTGTAAAGGATACTTTTTTTTATACATCGATCAGCCTAGTCTCATTTTTGCTGCTTTCGTATAAACTTTTCCTCCGTTGCATTGAAAAAGTGTATTTTCTACGTTCAGCCTGGAATTTTCAGCTTCCTCCTAATCACACCCCATTCACTCTTCCGTATCACATTTATCGTTTGGGGTATCTCGTTTTTCGTTACTTTTTTTCAAGAGACAATCAAAACCACTTTAACAATGAAAAGTTGGTTCAAAGAAAATTGGTGCTGCTGGTCGTCGGCGACGGGAGCTTGAGTGCTCGGAGTTGTCGATGAAGACGTTGCTTGCAGAATTGATAAAACTCGATTTCCCGAGTGAAATTTCTCCTCACGATATCTTTGACCTCCTCGCTGACCGGTGGCTTGAACGAGTTGCGGTTTATCCTCTTGAACGAGTTCATCTCGTCTGTGGGTGAAACAATGATTTATTTATTACCTACTGAAAGCTGCGACATCAATACAATTATTACAATCAAACGAGATTACACGTGTAAGATATTTTAATGAAACAATCGCCGTTAAAACAAATGGAAATTTATTAGTAAGTGCCGTAATTGCCATTATTCACACGTGCCACGGTACAATTAGCAAATGACTATTGCGATATGAAATTATCTCTCGGAGTAACGGAAACGCGACTAACAACTCTGATCCGCATGGCTGAAATTGCCTGATATCCGATAACGGTTTCTAATGGATTTTGAAGTACTAATTAACTTGATTATAATTAAAGAATAAACTTGATAGAAATTCTTCATTTTTTGTTAGAAAAATATTGGATGATCATTTTTAAAAACGTCTTTTGTCAAACTTGATCAATCCTAATATTACCTGATAAACATACTTATCTAACCCAAACATTTCTCGAATATTTGCGATATAGGAAATAGGTAGCTTTAAACCGAACAATTCAGTAAATTCATTTCGGAGAAAGTATGAAATCCTATTGCACATCTTGTACCAAACTTCGAAACGTGATATTACAGCTTGGCTGCTGGAAGTTCGAATACGGAAACTTTCTTGTGGACGAGGAATGGACAGGATGTGTGTCGAACACTTTTCGAGAAGGTACAAGTTGAAACGACAATATATAATTTCTGATAGTCCACAGCGGACCGTAACGTTCCTGTTTAGTTCGAAGTGGGTCAAATTCGATTGTTCTTAAAAGCAAGATAGACGTTTGGCGAACAAACGACGGTTAGTGGGCGTTCGATGTGCAGCTTCGACGATCTTCTACCTTCAGCTGCATCCATTTGATGCTTGATTGTCTAGCCGATGGTCGACGCGCCCATTATCGCGTCGCCGGCACTTCCGATGAAAACTAAAACTTTGTACAATGTCTGGTCGTATCGACATCGATTTTCGACAGAAAAAACCATTTCGAAGGGAAGCAACGGCAGGGGGGAGTGACATGTCATTTGGTTCAAAATGGCGGTGTCACGAACGTAACAAAAATTGGTTGACTGTGCCTAACGTGTGATGGCAGCACTATTCAATGTTACGAAATCAAACTTCTGAAATTGAATGAATTATAATGCTAATGTGAATTAATAATCAACATAATAGATCTTAACACAATTAATAATAATAATAATAATAATAATAATGATTGATTTATAAGGTTTTTCTTTAAAAAATTGAAAAGAAAAATAGAAAAGAGATTGTTTTGACTTCTCGGCCACCGACCCCAATATAATTCGGTGGCGCCCTCGAAGAACTGCGGTATGTAGTGTTCCAAAACAGCAAGCGTGGTGTTCATGTCCTCAAGGACCCCGACAACTGCGTAGTGTTTTTCCACGGACAATTTGGCCCTTTCGAGAGCACCGAGAGTGTTGAAAGGCCTAAGACGACAAAAATAGTGAAAATAGTTGTTTTTTCATCGATCACCGTGGGAACGTGTTTTTTTTCGTCGCGAACAAGATGGCGAAAACTGACGTGCACTTTTCGCTGTGACCGCAAAAGAACAGAGTTTGTCGTCTGTGATCACCGATGCCCTCGTGGAATTCACCCTCGACGTAACGACACTCTCGATCACCCGCCAAAACGCAAGTCTCGAAATCTTTCTTCAGCCATTCCGGATCGGGCAACGGAAGGTCAGGAAATATTTGTTTTCGCTCAACGTAATACCACGGCGCCCTTACGTAATAGTACCACGATATTACACGCTCTACCGGATCTCGCACGACGTTCATGTAAATCGGTTGCGGCGTGTTGAACCTGCCGGAAAGTGTTGTGATGGCTTTGGTGATACGGGATATACGATTAAGTGAAAACGAGGAACTCACTCGGTAAAATTCGTAAAGCAAACGTGTTTTACGTAGACCGATGGCTCGTCATAGCTATTGACAAGTCTCACCAGTTGGCGCTGCGAACAGAAAAGATTCGTGCAAGAATAATCGTATAAGAATATTTTAGTTAATTTTGAAGGTTAGGAAGTTGAGTTTGTAGGTTATAAATCGAGAATTACTGATTTACTAATTAAAAAAAATGAAAAAAAGATCCTAATTCTGGATGAAACTCTCAAAAATGGTAAAAATGGTTGATACCTGTTCGTAAGGAGCGAGCCTTATAGTCTCGACTCTTTGGACTTGATCCCTGTTGAACGAGAAAACGTTTCTCAAGGAGAGTCGTCGTAGCAATTGCATAAACGTTTGCGATCCGACTTTGGGCACGCGGTTGAAGAAAAGTACGTGTTTGCCGGCTCGCCTCGTGTTATTCAGAGCGTCGATGTCCAGGCCCTCGGATGGCTCGTCCATCTGTGTCGGGATCAACGGGGGTCATTCCGAGTACTCGCTCAACGTACTAACCTCCCTGTTACTATAAATTACTCTTTCTACGACAATATAAAAATAGAGAAAAATAATTGGGGGGGGGGGGGGGGCAGGAAAAACCCCGCGGAAGGGGGGGAAAAAAGAAAAACCGTTGATTAGGTGTGTAGCCTGTGAAGCTTCGGAATTGGAACACGAGAGAGGCGCTGCGGAACAGTAAACGGCGAGACTCCGTGACCTCGAGGCAAAACTCTCGTTCCGAATTGCCATTTATGATTAAAAATCGACTAAGCGAAATATAATCATTCAGGGATAAAAATACGCTCGGAGAGGAGGCGTTGATGCTGATTCTTCGATTTCGTATTCTCGTATGCTAATTGTCAACCACTTTCGTAAAAAAAAAAAAAAAAACATGGCGGACACTTTCCATTCGCAACCATTTCGATACGTTTTCGCTTTAAATCGAGGGGCTAAAACGCTTCGAGACGCGATACGCTCAATGGAGAACGAGAGATCCGGCTTTACCGGAAGGTCAGACTCCGTGGCAATTTACCGTTTTAAGCCACTCTCTCGTCGCATTCACGTACACGCCGCGGAATACGTAACGGTGTTATCCCCAAATGTAAATTGTTACGACGGCACTTGTGTTATATCTGGAATTGGAATGGCTTCGGGTTAATGGGCAAAATTATTGATTAATCGTTTGACTTTTTAAATCTATTTTCCAAATTACGAACTATTGTAAACTGGCTGGTGGCGTTTTTTTCACGAATGTCGAATTACATCAGAACAATGCAAATCTAACCTTCAAATTAAAAAAAAAAAACTTTCCAAGAACTTTCTCAAATCAAGAAATATAAAAATGCAAACAAATTATCGAAAAATGTTGCGAAATGAAAAAAGGTTAGCTTTTTGAGCGCGTAGGAATGATGAACGACGTTAATATTAGGGTTAGGTTTGCCCGTTTTTTAAATTCTAACCTCTATTCGTATTTTTCGGTGGATTCAACGGTTCCAGTTGTTCGATGACATTTTAACGAGCGCTATAGCGATTAAAACGAGCCGCGTGGTTATAAACTTAACGTGTACGGTTGGATAACTGTAGGTCAATTGCAAAAAAGTAACGAAGGGTGTATAACAAGTGAAGAAAGAAGCTCGAACAATGCTCGTTTGATACCACGGTCTTGTTGGATCGTGTATGTGGGCCGCGGATCGACAATTACTCGGAAGATTGAGAAGCAGCTGGCGATGGATAAAACCCAATGAAACGAGCCAAGTAGAGTAGAGGCATCAGCCTAGATCGTAGCGTTAAGGGAATTATGAACCGTACCACGTGACGCGCGAGAGCGAGAGAGATAGTCGAAACTTTTTAAATCGCGATTTCTCAGTAATTAAACAATTTTATCCAAAATGGCGACTGGGGGATCCTCGGTGCCATCGTCCTGAATGCACACAACAAATTTCGGATCGATTGGTTCAGCCGTTTAAGAGAATAGTGGTTTTAAAACTTCGAAGTGGACGGAAACGTGTTCTCGGTTTCTCGTAGCGATTTCTCAAAGATTATATTTTTATAAAAAAGATTATATTTTTATAAAAAATCAGCGAGTAGGAGGCCCTCGGTGCCATCTTCTTGAACGCACACAACAAATTTCGGATCGATTGGTTCAGCCGTTTGAGAGAATAGTGGTTTCAAAATTTCGAAGTTTCAGAATTTCGGCAGAGGCGTGTTGGTTATTCCCTTAATTAAAGGCTACAAGAAATATCGATATGTGTTTTTTTTAAATTTCTTTTTTATGATCCCTATGACCCAATAGAAATGGCGTTCTTACCGGAAATACCATTTAACAAAAATATATCACTCACCAATCGAACGCTCGTTTGTTTTTGCTGACTTTGATAGATAGCGGCTCCGTTGGTGGCGGGCCCTGAATTCCCTGTCTGTCCGGCACGTCCATCTTCTGCAAAACAATTATTTCAAGTCCGTTCAAGTAACTGACGAATTACGTTCGCTTCTACCAAAGTTTTCTCTTTTTCTACGTTTTTTTTTTTTTTCGTTATCGCGTTTCCACTTTCCCTCTCTTTCTTCTTCTTTGGAAAAAGTGAAAATCGTGAATTCGTTATTACACAGCTGGTGAAACTACCGTGTGCCTAACGCAGTTCAAATACATTAGCTGAGTACACAGATAAAGAGGTTGGACTACTGGAAGAATTTTGAAAAAATCTGTTCTTCGCTTCCGGCGCGTCAAGATTTAAGATTATCTCCGTATTTAAAATGGTGTTGAATTAATAAGGTAATTAATTTAATAAGATATGTAAAGCGAACGAATTAATTCGCAATAAAAAAACCATCAAATCCATAAATTTTATTTATTTATAAATAAACAAAAACGAGAAAACCCAAAAAATGAATAAAAAAAACTACATTTGTTAAAATACATTTAAAAAATGTCATATTTACGATTTTGTTTGATTATAAAAATATACTTTTTTTAAATTGATTAATAAATTTTTTATTTATCTATCATTATTATTATTAACAAATTATTAATAATTGATTACTAAATTAATGTTTCTATAAAAATCTCATAATTTTATAAAATTTATCTTATAAAATCTCCAAATGCAAAAAATGTTTTTTTTTAACCAATAAAAACCAATTTAAAAAATTCTTCTATACTTCCTATTATGTTTTTGTGTTTTTTTTTTAGAATATTTACGAATTCAATCTTTTCTTACAAAAAATATTTCGTCTTCCTCAAAATTAGAGATTTTAACATCTTTAAGGAGATAAAAAAACAATTTCGAAAGTTAATTTTCGAAACCGCGGCAGCCCGGGCGTTGCATAATTAGAATCTCGAATCGTTAGTCTCAATCGGAAGTGCAACGAGGTATTTTAATTCGTAAATAAATTAAGATTAAAATTAATTAAAAATAAGAAAAAAAAAAATAAGAAAAATGTGTAACGCGCATAAATTGAGATTTCCGATCGACGGTTAGAGATGAGATTAAAGAGGAACTAGAAGTAGCGGAATTCCGCGTACATTCTAATAAGTGAAGGGTGAAATTATATCGTGCAGATAAGTGAAAGAGGGAAAGGGGCGGAGGAGGGAGGAAGGGGAGAGGGGAGAGCGCAATTCTCTCTTTGCTACAAGCGATTGAGATTCATCCGTATTGGGATGCTCACACGCGCATACGTAAGTACCCCAGTTCGAGAATTGTACGCACGCATGAAAGTCAGCACCATCGTTTCTTTTTTTCCTTTGTTTTTTCTTTCTTTTTTTTTTTTTTTTTTTTGTCTGGAATGCACGCAAAAAGTGCATTTTCACTGAGAATAAAAGTTAGGAGAGTCCGTTTCGCGAGCATCAGCTTGGAAACGACAATCGTACGAAAAAAACTCTGTAGATCCGATACTTTGAACTGGAAGGGCTGAACCTCCCTGGTTTGTTGAAAAAGCATTTTTCATTTAATTTATTAATTATGTTTAAAAGGTAAGCAAAGGTAATTTGGAATACCACAATTTTTGAATATTTTTAGAAACGAATATTTCTGGTTATTTTTAGGTTTGCAAATTTTTTGTTATTTTTGGGCCTGCAAATTTTTCGTTATATTTAGGTTTGCGATTTTCAGGAATTTTAAGTCTGCGATTTTTTTTAGTAATTTTTGGGTTCTTTTAATTAATTATTCATAATTATTATTTCAATAAAATATGAATTATGATTATAATGAGGGATCAATGAATTATTCATTTAAATGTCTAAAATATCTGTTATCAATTAATATCTCAATTAATTATAAATAATTATTAAGATTATGTTTCAACGAATTATTCATAATCATCATAATTATTTTCCACTTAATAATATATTATAATTACAATGATAATTACGATAAAATTAAATATACATCGGAACAAATAATCTTCTCCAAATATTTGTTTCTTTCAAACGTGAATACATTCCAAAGTGATAATTATTTTCGTCGAAATTCTTCGTTTTTAATTTTTTTGGATTCGAAATTCGATTTAAAAAATCGAAATTTCTCGATTTTTTGAATCTCGATTTAAAAAATCGAGAAATTTCGAGATTTAACTAGGGGGGGGAGGGGGGGGGCTTAAAATGTTCAACCAAGTTATTTTCGACGACGAACTGATACGTCTCGAGGATTCGTCACCGGTAGACGAGTCCATAGGAAATACGGCGAGTCATGAATCGGCGGATGAGAAAAGTCGACTCTCGACTTCACGTGATCATACGAATCGTTCTGGCACTCGGTCAAACCGCAGGAAGCTTAAAACCGTCATTTATCGTTTCGTTTTACATGTTATCTAGCCAGGGAAGGGGAAAGTAAATGTTGAGTCAATGAATCTCAAGATTTCTCGTGATGATGACATTTTCAACGTGTCAGCGTACAGTCGCTTCAAAATGCAATTTTTGCCAAATCCAAACAAAGCCAAACGTTATTTTTTTTTAATATAAAAATTTCATTAAATATTCATGAAAATAAACTTTCGTTTGGACGATCGTAGTAGAATCCTTTCTAAGACGCAAACGTGCAAAAAGACCCGCAGAATACGTTCGAACACGTGGCTCGTTAAAAATAGGAATTTACACATTGCACGTTGCTCAGTAACTCTTGATACGTCTCGGGGTCAGCTTGCTCGACAAACGACAGTTCTTCCACAGTCCGATGTCTTCTTATCGACGTTTCTTTTCATTTTCTTTTCTTCGTTTCTTTTTTTTTTATTTTTTTTTGTCGTTGTATTTTCTTGGATTTGTTTAACGAGCAGGTTATCTAGATCAGAATTGCATCAACTCACATCGACGTTTGGGTCAACAGTGTCAACACATTATGGATGCGTAATGCATGAACTTTAAAGAAAAGCGATTTATTTTCAGCTATAATAAATACAGTAAATAAAATAAAATAAAATAAATAAACAATGTAATAAATAACTAAAATATAAAGAAACAAAGAAAATCAATAAATTAGAAATACAATTATTTTTTAATCAAACGCATAATAAAATATAAATGAATAAATTATAAATAAAGAATAAAATTAATAAAAAAAAAATACAATAAATAAAGAAGACTATATTACGTCATATAAATTTCGTAAAAAGTGATTTTCGATAAGAACATTCGTAAAGAATACTTTTCGAATTCTCGATTCCGATAAATAAATAAATACTTTTCGAGAAATGTAATCTTTTTATTTTTCGAACAATCGTACATGAAAAATTCATTTCGTCGAATCCTCGAGAAGAAATAAAATCGTGCAAGGGTTGAAGCTTAACGACGGAAGAAAAGTGAAGCGATCGAAGAGACGCGTGCGATGGCTGGAAAAGTTTAACGGATCGGCAGACCCGTTGACCCAGAACTTGAGAAAGCAGAGACCGAGGAAGCGTGGAATGAAAAAAAAAAAGGGGGATGAAAGAAAAAGCGCGGATAAACGGGATGAGTGAAAGAGGCTTGGGAAGTGAGTAAACAAGGATAGATATTGGTTATTCGTTTGTGTGAAGAAATAAGAAGTATAAGGAAGAAATAGAGGTTAGACGTTGATCGTTAATTGCCGGTAACGCCCGAGGATGAGAGAAACGCCGGTGGATCACGAGAACTTTCATCTTTCCCATGCCCGCGGTACGTGTTCAACCCGTGTGTTACACGGAAAGCGATATCTCGCGATATCCACCGATCTCAGATCTTTCGCTACACGAGTGTAACAACGAAACGAACGAAAAAAAAACACACACACACACCCACACACAAAAAAAACAAAACATCGATTCTCGGACAAGTCCAACGATCGTCGAGAGAGAAGAGTGTACCGAGTCAAGGGTAAGCGAAAAGAAAGAAAAATAAAAAATAAACATTTCGAAGCCCGTCCTTTACAAACGTATATCCGCGAATAGCCTCAAGCGTTTCGCTTCATTTCCGTTCTCTCGGAAACGGACCGAGTGATTTGTTCGTTCGGACTATTGGCTGTGATGTAAGATGGCGCTTCGAGAGCCTTCGAAACGTCCAATCTCCACTTCGAGGCTTCTGCTTTTTTTTTTCAGTGCTAAAATCGTGGAGAGTAAAGGAGCGAACACAGCGTGCTTCAGAAGGGGACGAAAAATCAACGCGTCTTTATATATATATATATATATATATATATATATATATATATATAGACTGGTACTACGTATTCTCTTGTCCCGTGTCCACTCCTCAATTCTAGTTCTCACTGCTGCCGTCCAGACGGCAGCAGTGAGAACTAGAAAAATAGAAATAGCTCGCGAAGCGAGGATCGCGTTCTTTTCGAGTTATCACGATGTTCCGTGAGAGCATTATCCACGCTTCGGGCGATCTTCCATCGGCGCTCTAAACTCTTCCCCCCTCCCCCTCTCTTTGTTTCTTTCTTTCTCTAACTCTTTTTGTCATAACGTCGTTTCTGATTCGCCGGGGTGGAAGCAACCGTGACTCAAAACGAATGTAGAAGAGAGAGACGACGGTTTTTCGTGCGTTCTTTCGAGGCTCACCCGAGCCTTCCGCGTATTCCCTCGCGCAAAAAAAAACGTTCGATCGATTCTTCAAACATTACCCATTCAATTCACGATGATGCCCGGGGTGCTCGAATACTTGGAAAATCGAGGATTACTTGCGCTCGAACGGGACAATGCGAAAAATTTACAACTCTCTGCGTTCCGATGTTTCCGAAGGTTAAACTTCGCTACTCGTAACGATCAGGATTGGAATGGTGAAACGAGTCGGTGGGGATTTTTTTTTCCCGTTATCGGTGGATTCTGAAAATGTGAATCTTCGCGGGATCGGGAGCGAACTTAATCGCGTTCTCACGAGCGGAAACGGTTCATCAGCAATTCGGACACGAACTTTAATAAACGGAAAGATATATGTATACGAACCCAAACAAACCCAAAAAATATTCATATACAAACCCAAACAATACTAATAAAAGAATCCAAATAGAATCAATCAAACCCAATCAACTTCCATTCACATAACCAAAAAATATCCACGGGCAAAGTAAAACAAACGCACGCGCAGACGCGTACCTAAAGTGCGTGGTAAACCTTCGTAACATCGATGCTCTTTCTCTCGACACGGACTCGTTAAGCGTAGTGAGTTTAACGACGGCATAATTTACATCATGGAGCTCGGCTGAGCTAAGCCGTTTGATAATACGCATACGCGTGTACGAAATCCTTGATAATAGTATTTTCTCGTGGCGCACGGAAGAACGCCAACCCGAGGCGACGATCATACACGACGAATGGAAGCGAAACACAAAAAAAAGGAGAAACAAATAAGCATGGAAAGAATCGGAGCACGTGCGTGCGCTAACCGCTTGCCCGCGAAGTTTCGTGACCACGCCGCGCGATGGGCGCGCAACGTCACGAATTAATACACGCGATCTATGCCAGTCCCACACACATCAGGCCAAACTACTAATTTATTTTCTTTCGAACAATATTTGTGCCTGCTTCACACGGTAAACGTTCATGCCACAATACCGAGGCCATTGTATTCAATGCTGGCCTGATTTTCACGATGCGATTCATACGTTATAAAAGCGCATATTCGTGAGCTTCAGGGACGCGTGGCGCGCCCAACTAACACAGCACTTCAAGCCTACGACTTGAGTCGCACGTGTTCTCTTTTCGGTATTTAAACGCGAGTTTAGAAAAAAATAATGTAATTGCCGGTGTCCGACCGTCGATCCGGTCGAGTGCGAACTCGATGGTTTACACACGCATCCACCTTCGCGCCTCGGAGGTCATTAAAAACTACGGATCTTCCGCATACCCGAACGATAGACGATAAAAATACGGATGGGGTGGGCATGCGCACTAAGATACGCCGTGAATACAGCCGCAATCAAAAACACATCGAACGATAGTCCAATGTGGCGATTTAGGTTATAAATAAATTATCCTCTTTTTTCATTTAGAAAATCACCTGCGGTTTTTACGGGAAACGATTTTTTAAAATTGAGATTGATAAAGATTTTCAATGTTTTCGTATTATAACCTCAACAAACGTCATTCTCGCGTAAGTCCTGTGCTTTGTAGCATTGTGACGTCACAATCCGGAACGCCGGCAAGTTAAACATTATTTTTCCGCGTATTGGAACAATAAATAACTGGAATAATATTTAAAATCATTTCTGGTAAAAAAATTCGTTTTACCATCGTATTTTATGTTACAAAATCACGATTCTAAAAAGAAGACGGCAACTTTTTTTCCCACAAACCGAATTTAAGCTAAAGTGCAACTTCCAGATCTTAGTTCAATTATTTTTGCGATTTTCGTGCATTTCTCCCTTGGCAGGATATTTCTAATTGAAGCAGGGTGAAGAGCAAATGACCAACAGTGAAACTTCCAGGTAGTTTTGCCATAATGGCAGTACGCTCGCATGCTTCTAAAAAAAAATGTAGCAGTCACGGAAGCTGGTTGTTCGTAAATACGCAGAAGTCGTGAGAAAGAAATGTGCAAGCTCATTAGATTTTATTGCCACGAACGCTCAATCAATCGACTATGCCGCTCAGCCAAGTTTTTCTCCCAAATAAATTATCGTTGTTCGACGAGCAAGAAGTCGGATCAGCGACCTGAACTTCTTCTTCAGCCGATACGAATACGAGAAACAATTTCGCTCGGCTTGAATTTATACTGGAGGAACGTTTGGTCGGGACTGTACCGGAGGATCCTTAATGGACTTTTCGTGCCTTTGGAGAAGGGTTGACGCGTCCAGCGGTCAATGCATTAACGAGATACGCAGAGACGCCTGTGAAATTTGCAAGACGGAGTGGTCCCGGGTTAGACCTGTTGTTCTTCCGTCTTTCTCTTTGAGCTTTGCATGGCTCGCTGGACGGCATTGCGAAGACACTTTTTTGCTTTTGATTGTTTTATATATTATATTTTATTATTTATATTGTTTATTTATCATTGTTATTGTTTCAGCTATCTCTTCCTTGAAATATTTTTTATAAGGAAGAAACCGAAGGACAGTTGGGCATGACGTAACGACAGATGCCCAATGTTTGATCGCAGCACTATGCAAACGATGTCGAACCATGGATCTACGACGATTGAATAACCATAGTAGCTCAATTTGACATTGAAGATAAACGGGTCATCCGAAGAGGAAATTGGCCAGCTAACGAGCGCTGGAATCTTTGAACCGTAACCAGAAGACGCAGGATTGTACTTTCGACGAGGATGAACCTTTGTTTTCATAAGTTCTCACTACCTTTCTCATCGTAACATTGAAATAGTGAAAAAAGAGCTTTACGAAAAGTGTACTAACACGGCAACGTTGTACAGGGTCACAATAACTCGTGACCAAATTCCCAGAGCTAATTGTATTTCCTTTTACGATGTAGATCTCGACTTTGCGCGTCGTCGTCGTAATTCACCGGCGATAAAAGTGTCCCGTTCTTTTTTTTTCGGTAGGGTATATCTTGCGGTCCAACGCGAAGAAAAGTTGGGGAGAGGGAAAACGCGTGCCCCCTCGTGAAAGGAGAAAGGTGTGTTCTCGGCGGCATTCCCTCAGATGCTCTCTTTTTTACGGTGAAGAGTTAAACGCGTTGCGGATGAGAACTCTGCTCAAGTCAACTAACGTCAGGAAAAACGGTGAGCCATTATTTATCCATATTTTGTTTTTACAAACGGTTCTTCAGATTTTCTTCGCGGAATAACCGGTCACGTTCGTTTTTGTTTGAAGGAAAATCAAGGATTTCAGTCACGAGGAAACATTGGTTTATTGAAGAAGCTTCTTCGTGGCTTTTATTTACGGAATGATGATCCATGGAGGTTGAATCGATTATCAATCGATTATCTTACGTATAAAAACGGAAACCGCGATAAAACGGAAAATCCACAGAAGACACATAATCGCTTCTTCGCTCTTTTCTCACGGCGTACAAGCTTGTCGGCGGAGTAATGGAAGTTACGAGTCGTAGGAGAGAAGCGATACTCGAAACGAAGTCCTCGATCTTCCTTTCCGGCCCATTACTATTGGATGCCTGTTCGTCTTCCTCTCTTTCTTCTTCTTCTTCTCTCTCTCTCTCTCTCTCTCTCTCTCGTTCTTTCGTTCACGATAATCGCAGGAAATATTTCCTCTCGGAGGAGCCCAAGAGTTTGACGACCCTCCGCGATTCTCCTTTCGCCCCATCTTTTTTAGACCCCGTGGGAGGCCACGTTTCGTCGTAGGAACGCGGCAATGTACTTATCTCGAGAGAGAAACCCTTTTACGAGGTCACGCTGTTTTTTAATTTTTTTTTTTATTTATTTCGTTTTCCCGTGCAATCTCGGGATATTAATTAGAGGTGAATTAACATATTACCTCGGGTCTTTGGTAACGTTCCGTATAATACAGAAGTGAACGAAGGAAGAGATAGGAAGGAGAAAAGAGCGTGGGCGGAGGAAGGGAGGGAAAAGAAGTTAAGAACGCAAAGTGTAACGTTGTAGCGAAGCGAATGGTGGCGGTTGTGTTACCCGTCGCGTTTATTATTAGGTACTAATTGCCGGCATGTTTAATTGCATAGGTGTAATCGATCGGTGACGGTGGTTGATTAAACATCAAGCTCTTCAGTTACGGTCAAGGGCCTCTTGCGCGTTGACGCTGAATCTTCTATATCTGTATATCGCCCGATGGAAACCCCGAGAAGATGGGACGTAGACTAATTAGCGAGAATCGTGATTGCACGCAAATGAGGCTTCCTTTACCGTTACGGATTCCAACGATGAGTCGTGCCTCGGCGCTTTCTGTCCTTCTCAGTTTTTTTCGGCTTTTATTATTTTGTCTACGATGAATTTCTAAGCGCCATTTTTCTTTGTTTGTTTTTAATTTAATCGTTACTCGATCCTTTCTAGTAATTTCGTTTGTAACAGTAACCCAAACAAACGCTTTTCTCTATCCGGGGGAAAAAAAAATAATCGTTGAAATAATGGGGGCAAAAAAACTCACCAGATGACAGTTGATTGCCGGAAAGTGTCTCGGTTTCGCCCGGTTGTAGGCGAACCTCCATTTCACGCAGGCGGGAGTGTAGATCGCGCGTGTGAAGAAACAGAAAAAGTGTGCTCGACAGTGCAACCAGCGCCACTAATTCACTCGTTCTGAAACACGAGAACGAACAAATTTCATACACCCCGTATACTCGTTTTTACTGACTCGAATGTACAGATTCGATATTTTCAGCTTTTATTACACTTTATACACGATGCTTCGAAATTTATCGTTTATAACGGAAGTCCGTTAACCTCAACAGTCCTAAGGAACATTTCATCGTGTTTCCACTTCCGCCATCGTGAATTATCGTTTAATGCGAGCTTTAAAAATATCGGAGATAAAAGTACAGTTCAGTTTTGCTAGAAACGTGCTTCTTTTAATTAAACAAAAAAAAACGATAATTCTGTACTTTAGCGGCCCCCCAAAAATGACCCCCAAACAAGCCAAAACTGAGGTAAGGCCCTACTTCTGCATATATAAAAAAAAAGTATTTTTCAGCGTTCGAATTTCGCATAAAATTCCAAAAGTTGCCAGCGCCCTCTTACAGATCCAGAGCGGCTCAATTTTGCCCCTGAAGTTGGCTGATTACAACGGCTGCGCATGCGTTAGAAAAAAAGTCATAAAATTTATTCGGAGATGAATAAATCTTCGTTTCCATAATTTCGCTGGTCTATGAATAATTGAATTAATGTAAACGCGATCTGTGAGTGGATCGCGATGAATAATAAAAACACGACGCGGGTTGTCGCGTTCTAACTGTGAAGTGAGCTCTCGGGCACGAGCACTTCGCCGAGTAACCAGTGCATATCAAGATTTTATAATTGGTCCACCTATGCGCGCGAGCGCGCTCTCAGGATTCGCTACGCGTGGTGACAAAAACGATTCTTCACGAGTGGCCTACTTCCACTTTTGTACTTGTAACAGTGCCCGTACGACTTTTTTTTTAGCGTTGCAGAGAAGCGAACCGCCAGACGTTTAGAACGCACAGATACTGTGGATAATGTCAGTGTACAATGTTGTTGGGTAAATGCGCGCGCGCCAGCCTCGAGTCGTTTGACGGCCTTTCACGCCCTTGTGGGAGAACAAACATCTTTTCCATCATAGCTCGTAGTTAGTGCATAGACACGAGACCGAGATGATTGACCGAGCTGGATAGCTTCAACTCTGCGAAATCTACGAATTAACGATGCTTCGAATATCTTCGAGACTCGAGATACGAAAATTGTAATTTTGTGTCGAAATCGATCGTAGCGATGTTTTAGAGGTTAGGTCACTGGAAAAATATCAATAAATCGTTTGTTCGAAGCAACAAGAGTTTGAGGTTAAACACGGGCAGATCTATTAGGTGATCGTAAATACGAGAGAAATAGTCGATATTTTGAAACCGCTATTTTGAAGAATGAAAATTCTATGTAATATTCGCGGTACGGATGACGAAAATTTATTTTTGGCGATGAAAAGTTCATTTTTGATTGGTGGAAAAGAATCGATCTCGGTTAACGGGGAATGCGGTATCGGTTTTATAAACTCCCGAGCGGTGTCAACGACTCCCTCGATGCGGAAGGAAAGGTTCCCTCCTTGCGTATGGGCACATGGAATAAATGACTAGTATTATAGCATAGACACACTCGCTCAGGGTCGCGCTGTTGTAAGACCGAGAGAATCGAGACGATAAGGAAAAGGGAAGGAGAAACTCGACACACGAAGCTTCCACTCGATCTATCCCTCGGGTGTAACATTCTGCGTGTAGCAGGATGGAAGTTGGACCCTGAACAAACAACGGGAAGTGAACGAACGATAGGGGGATGCGTGTTCCTTTGAAAATCCAATTATCAGCCGATCTCCCGTCTCACTTGGATTGTTGGTCGAAACCCGAGGTGAGAATCATTCCACCTTGGGAGCGAGTCTATGGAAGCTTCGAAATGGAAGAATAAAGAGACTTTTCGAATTTTGCGATTTTCGATGTTTTTGTTTGTTAGTTATGTTGGTACACGTGACCCCGACGGACATAGACGTTATCCGTAATTTTGCATATTTATTTCGTTCGTTCGATAGACATTGAGGTTAAACGCGTTTTCGGCGCGCTCGGTGTTTCGTTGACCGCGACGTTTTTTCTCTTGCCAAAACTCAAAAAGAGCAACGAAAGGATGGAAGATTCGCGACGATGGACGAAGGGCGCATGCGCCGGGACGAGCCTCGCAGGCGGTACGAAAAACTCCGCGTATCAGAAGTGCTACGAGAATAGGAATACTTCGAAGGGGACAAAATAGATACTAACCAATAAACATATATTTCGAGAAAAACAAAAAGTCTCTTTATTTTTCGAACAAACGTCCAATATGCTTCGTTTCACTTCGATAAAACGTACGAGGGCGAATAAATCGACATAACCTCGCAAATTTCTAACCAAACTTTTACCCTCTGCTATTTTCAATACAAAAAATGTACGAAACTATCGAAACCCAAACAAACTCGTAAATCAACGATTTCCGAAGGTACACAGTTATCGTCTATGACGTAACGTTTATTTTGGAAGAAATAACAGTACAAAAAAAAAAAGAAAACACGTTATTCGTTCCCCAAATTCCTCTCAGACCACCCAGAAAAAGAGTTGACGCGACGAAAAGGAAAAAAGCCTAGAGTTTCCTACGATCGATCATTGTTGACACTTCCTCGTCTGGGAACGTGGACCGATCCGACTCGAATACGCGACCTCGGTAGGGACAACTTCTCAAGATCCTTCGTGCCGTTACTGCGGTTACTATCTCACGCTTCCCAGTCCATGGGTTTTTCATCGCATTAGCGTTTTTAGTTTGTGAACGAAAGACGCACGCGATGTCTCATCACGGATAGTTTCTTTCGCGTATTCTTTGATAGTGTTTCTTCTCACCTCTTTGGCACTGTAAGACGCCTCTGTCGCCACATGTTGTCCTTTATCATTGTCGAGCAATTCCCTCGCGTTTTTATTCGGCTTTCCAGTGACTTCTTACTCCACGTTGGTCTTCCTTTTTCACAGACCCAAACGCGTTGAAGATATCTAACGGAACGAATTGCACTTTCCCAGTTCGAGCATCAAACACATCGGAAAATCGTTTCGTCTTTTTTGGTGGAACGTGGTGGAGGAGGGGGGGGGGGGGGGGGGGGGGGGGGGGGGGGGGTTGCGCAAGCGATTTAAAATTCGCGTCAGTCTGATCCTGATTTCGTCTCGCGGTGATCGCTGGAGCGATTCGATTCGTACTAACCCAAACAATATCGAGGGGTAGTAATTGCTGTCAATTATTTGAGCGAAATCCACGCGATCGTAATTAGTTTCATTTATGACTCGAAGTTAACCGGAACAAACCCAAACAAGCCCAGATCAAAGTAATTCTCGTCCAGGTTCCAGTCAAAGTCAAAAGTTATTTTTTTTTTTCAATTATGATTTCACGTAAGCCCAAACAGACCGAAATAATCGTAATTCTTGTGTAATTGCAATTTGGCGTAAACCCAAACAAACCCAAATCTAATTCTTTTCAATATAGATCTTAGCCAAACCGAAAAACAAGCCCAAACTATAGTAATTGATGTAAGTAACGATTTCAGCTGAAATCAATACAATATTAGTTGTTTTCAACTAAGATTTCAGT
This sequence comes from Ophioninae sp. A BG-2022a, assembly GCA_030523105.1. Classification (NCBI taxonomy): domain Eukaryota; kingdom Metazoa; phylum Arthropoda; class Insecta; order Hymenoptera; family Ichneumonidae; species Ophioninae sp. A BG-2022a. Next base: position 30,348 of record JAPYZI010001260.1, read on the forward strand.
CAAAGCCGAAATACTAATCATTCTTTTCAACAACGATTTCAGCTGAAACCAACGTAACAATAATTCATTCCAGTAAAATAATTCAATTACGATTCAAGCAAAAACCGAAAAAAAATTACGAATGTTTACAATTGACGATATTTCCGGTCGATCCGAACTGCGGATTCGATATTCAATTATAGGGGGTCGTGGTATCGGCGCACACGATCGATCGAAAGCACAAACATGATCGAAACTCGTTTCGTCTTTAGTCTATTTCCGATATTTCTTTTCTTCTTTTTTTTGTATTTCTTTTTTTAAATATTTCTTCCTTTTCTTCTTTTTGTTTTCTTCCTATTTAACGTTTAGTGACACCAATGCTTGATGAAGAGATGACGCGGTGTCCAAGCACGTTCCACGATAACCGTCATATCGGATTATTGCTCGATGCACGGATGATCGTAGATGGGGTAAAGGTGGAATAAAAAATATGGCGCGTCCGTCGTGTCGAATGGTTAGCTCGCGACTGCACTGCCCGTTGCCGTGTATCGTCTTCCTCCTTCTCCTTCTATTTTTCCCCGGGCGAACCCGACTCGACTCTCCTTCCTACTACTACCCGTCGAATTTACAATTTACTCGGGAACAAACGAGCCATTCCGATTCGCTACACTCCCCGTTACTTTCGTGGACGGAAGGGCGAAAACCGATCGCGACCAACGTTTTGTTGTTTTATTTTTTTTACCATCCCACCTTTGATCGTCGTTAATTACGATTTCAGCGAAACCCACGCGAATCGAAACAATTGAAACTTTGACCAATCGGTATTTCAGGTAATCCTGGACAAATCGAGAGAATAGTTGGCAATTACGATTTCAGTAAAACCCAAACAATAACAAAATAGCCATTATTGTCAATCACGATTTCAAGTTATATTCAAACTAATCTTAAAATAGTAATTCTTGTCAATTACGATTTCATCCCAATCCGAATTAGTTTTAAAAAAAAGTAATTCTCGTCAATTTGCGATTTTGGCCCGACCCAAACGATGCTTAAATAGTAACACTTTTCAATTACGATATCAGCTAAGACCAAACAGATACAAACAAAAAAACTGCTAATTCCTTTCATTTATTATAACCCAAACAAACTCAAACAATCGTCATTGCGTTTTCAACAGAAGTTTATTTTATAACCTATAAATAGGTTTTCTAACCTAAAAGAAACTTTCTAGCCTAAAAAATGGGTTTTCTAACCTGAAAGAAACTTTCTAGCCTAAAAAAATGGGTTTCCTAACCTAAAATAATGTTTGTAACGAAAAACTTAACATAAAATAAACTTTCTAACCTAAAAATGGTTTTTCTAACCTATAAGAACGAGTTCAGTGATTTCGTTATTTATTGCTTTCGATAATACATACTTGTACTTTTTCCCTTCCCAATTTTATTACGTTTCGCGTTGAGTCGTTTGAGTTTTGGTTATTACCGAAATCATCCAGTAAGAAGTTTCAAGCGACCGATCGCGATGATCGATCACGATCAGTGAACAGCCGAAAATCTGGGTCGTTCGCAAATTCCACGCCTTTCCAAGAGCTCTCAACCGGGAGAGAGATCCGTGGTGATTTTTGCATTGGAAAATGAGAAGACGATGCAAGTGGCGTTGTCCTCGTTTCGACGCCCGATCTTCTCGTTCAGGGAGTTCTGCTTGGCGATGCGTAACGACCATTCGACTTTAACAAGCTTAACGACATTATATCCTTGTATCATCGAATTTTCGTCGAAAACAGTCCACGACTCTAATCTCCGTTCGTACAGCGAAGAGGTTAGAATCCCGATAAAACGTAACGTCGCGAATCCACGTTGAGAATCAATAATCACTGGACGTGTTGTCCCACCTAACGATAAAACGTGATAAAACTCGAGCCCGTTATTCGAGTTACGGAGTCTCGCGGATTTTAACGATCGAACGGTCATCCTTTCGTGCACGTCAAAACGAAAATTGCGAAACAAAACGTTCGACATTCCAACCACGAGTCAAAACACGACACGAGTTCTCCTTTTTTTCGGCAAACTACCGTAGCACGTAATACATACGTACCATCCCGCTTATTTATTCCAATTTCGAATTCGTTTAGGAGATTATAAAAGAAAGTCTTGTGGCCTTGGTTAAATGTCAACGAGCCTGGGATTGGGCGAAAGTGGTCTGCGTGCGAAATTCACCGAAATATTCGCATATTAAATTCAATGAAACACTCGATACGAATGTTCATCCATATTTTTTCAATTTTTGTAAATATCGCCACGTTTATTTTTTCTCTTTATCTTCAAACCGGTTCAGAACACGTGGGTTATGATATAAATTTAAAAAAGAAGGGAAACGAAAGGAAAGCGAATTTCAAAAGATACACTGATAAATAAACGATTTAATTTGAAGAAAAAATTAAAATTCATTATTTCGTAATACATTATTCGCGTCGCTTGAATTTTATTTTTATGTTTCATTGAATTGTTATTTGTTAAATAAAATAATACGGATAATAAAATACTAAAATATGTATTAAAATAATTAAATAAATAATACTAATTAAATAATATTTCTTTATACGAAATAGTTTAAACGAAAAAAAAAAAACAATACGTTCTCGAGATCGATTAACTTTTAAGGGGTTGTGCAAGGTGGGACGCGAAAATATCGCAAGCTGAATGGATTCCGTAGATCTTTGATATCGAATTTAGAAAGTCTCGCCCACTCGTAAATCCCGGTGCTTAAAAATCGTAACTCAAGCGTGACACATTTTTAACCACGTGATATAACAATTCGTTGCCTCCGCGATGTTTCGACACGCGTGTTGCATTCAGTGCCGAATTATACGGTCATGAGAAAACGATAAATTATACGCTACACTAAACGAAAATTGACGTACTCCGGTAAATTATAAAATAATGATTTCAACTTGTCGAAATGCAAATTCATCGTGTGAAAGGAATTGTACCATGTTGTCGTGGCAAAATAAGGGCGAAGCGAATTCAGGACGATTCTCCATTCAAGTATATTTTAGTGCACTCAAACAAAACCCAAACAAACCCAAACAAGACCGAAAATACTGAAATCCGAAGAAACTCAAACGAACCCAAACAAATCCAAACGAACCCAAACAAACTCATTGAATCGTTAACGACCGCGTTTAACGTTATTCCATAAAACAGTGGACCATGAGTAACGCCCATAAAATAGTACGTAGTAGTAAGAATTTTCCCGTCTTTAATAATCGTCCGACGTTACTCGTTCGCTTCCTACCCAACTGGCATGCGCCATTCTGTACACAACGTAAACGAACGAAGAAATGAGTTACAATGAAAGATACGACGGTTCCCACATATCAAGCGTTTCTCGTTGCGAAGCGAGGGCACCTGGCAATTTGGTGGCATTGACACCGCGGTGAGCAGTTAATAACTCTCAGGCTGAACATCATTTCCTCTACGCGTCGAGCCGGTATCGAGGAGCGATCTATAAATATGCCACAATGAGATGGAGTATACGCCAGGTAGTGTACTACACAGCTTGATCACCGAAGAAACGAGCCACGAGTCATTAATCGTCCTCGTTCGTTACGAATTATTATCAATTATCGGGATTAACGAAGCTCGTTGTATTAATATCGAGAACTTCGGACCTTCAAGACAGTGCTGCCACTTTAGTACGAGCGTATTTAATGTTTGATGTTTTTGAAAAGCTGGCATGTATGGTTTCTGGATCAACCCCTGAATTGTTATTCATTTTTAAAGGCAGGCTTCGGTCAGCACGAGTGCTTAGTACCTGCCGGAGTGGTATTTCTATACTTTGAAGACAAATCCATCGTTTAGTTCGACTTGAACTCCCCATTTTTAGGGATAAATGTCAAAAAACATATTCTAGAATCGTTTTTTTGCATTTTCCATGTGTAATTTTGTACTTTCGGCAAAAATTCCGGGATATTC
>JAPYZI010001261.1:0-34294 GCA_030523105.1 Ophioninae sp. A BG-2022a
TTCTTTTTTTTCATTTCCCTTTCATCCAGCCTCTTACTTCTACTCCGAGTCCCTTTACCTCGCGGTGTCTCTCTATAAGCCATCTTTTTTTGTCAAGCCTTTTTAGACGTGCACCCGATCCCTCGCTTTTCGACGCTGATCCTTCCTTGCGCCGAACCACCCTCCGATCCACCCTTTTCTTATCCTCTTCCCTGGACCGCTTCCCAACGGACTCTCAATCTCTTTTCCATTTCCGGCTTTCACGTACGCGCGCAAAGACGAATCGCGCCAGCGTCCCGATTACCAGAAGTACGGTTAAGTTTATTTATTTTTGGTTCAGAGCCATCCGGATTGCTTTTTTTCTTCGATCGAATCCACGATCCAGCCGGAGATGTAACGATTCTTGTACCGATCGATGTCGATGACGGTTTATTGGGTGAAAAAAAAGGTTTCGCCGAGAAGACTGGAACACTTTTGCCGAGACACCCTACGGACGAACAATGGATGAACAAAAATCTGTTCTTTTATTTTCATTCCGCCTGACGGATGTCCAGAGCGGTGGATCCTTTGTTCGATTGGTCGCAACTTCGTTATTTATTATTTTTTTTTATAAGAAAAAAAGTAACGTTCGTCGACCATTCGTACTAAATTCACGAAAAATTTCGATCTCCTCGCGTTGATATTTTCACCGGGAATAAATATTGAAAATCAACTTTTTTTTTTTTATTTTTGCGAGTCTCAAATTTAGAGTCTATACCCCTTAAGGGCGTTTCTTTGTACGGGCGACCGTTCGACCATCCTGACGATGAAGTTCGACGCCCGAGGCGTCGATCTCTTCCCAAACGAGACTTCTCGCCACCCTCGTACCCGGAAAAGTTCACCGCGTCGTTTCGACGACACTTGGCAGCTCGGCACGAATTCCCGAGCTTAAAACCGCTCCGAAGTTTCGTCCATTACCGAACAATTCGAGCGGCCGTCCCGCCCGAAAAATTTTTCCCCGGAATATACCGACGCCCGCTCGAAACCCTTGTTTTTCAACCCCCGTAAGAATCATTTTTTCTCGAATTATTTCCGCACCGATGAGACGCGCTTTATAGCCGAGAAAACAGGAGAACGAGACGAGCCGGGAGACAGTAACGTCGAAAAAACTGGCGCCCTTTGGGGGACCAGTTTTTGAGGGGCCAAAGAATGGAAAATCTTTTTTGTTTCTTCTGCGTTTTTTCGGAGTACATCGTCGAAAGAACTTTTTCTCAAACAAATTTGATAAATCGTTCGAATAAATAATACGATATAAATATAATATAAAGTCATGTATTTGCAACAACCGAACGGAACGGTAAAAAAAATGTCATGAAAAATGTCAATTTAAAAAATCAGCAAAAATCTCGTAACTCGGAAATAAAATAAACGAAACGAACTCGAGGCGTAACAATTAAAGGGGTCGTACGGCGTGACGCGGAAGCCCGGGAATTCCGAGAGAACGAAACGAGGCATGGGTAAGATACGCGGAGGGTGTAGATTACGCGTACGCGGTGGATCGCGCGATATGCCCAACGAGGAGCGCCTTCCGTGCACGGAGCTGACTCGCCACGCGCGTTCCAAGGCTCGCGGCAGGGGAAACGGGAATTTCCAAGAGGTGGGGGAAGCTCCGAACAGATTCGAGCGGCTCGAGGATAGTACGGAGGATTACTTTTGTAGCTCATTGGCAAAGCCGCGCGTTTCCGTGTGGGTCCGCGCTCCGATATACACGTGTACTGACCAACTCCGAGGAGAGCCGCTTGACAGAGGTATTGTCTGGACACTAGGCACTGCGTTGATGGCCTCGCCGTAACCAAACCCCAAGCTGCGCAACCGAGAGCCGCGGCAAGACCCAGGCACGTCTGCAAGAGGACCAGTGCGCTTGCCTCCAGTCCGTCCTGGTATCCTTGGAGCGCCTGCCGAACGTCCATCCGAGACGGATCCCTCGTTATTATTCCTATATTTTTTCTCATTCGTTGCGGTCAAATTATTACGCGATACTGTTAATAAAAGCAAAGAAATCGTATCGAAACGGAACGTGAAAAGAAGCAAAATTCAAACAAAACCGGATAAAACAAGAATCGATTACTTTTTTCAATAACGATATTACTATTTTATTGTTTAAATCATTATTATCCAATTCATAAAAACAAACGAATCGTATCGAAACAAAAATCAAACATAACCAAACCCAAACAACGAAAAACAAAAAAAATTCATTCATTCTTTTAATAATCTAATTATTATACGATTCATGAGAAAGCACAAAAATCATCGTTTCACTCCTCCGACCCAACTTCTATTATTCGAGCTGCAAAAATAATTTATAGAACGGATCTCCGGAGCTCACGTTCGAAATTGTCGGATGACAAAAAAGACATTTATAAACTATGAACGAAACGAGTTATCGACCAATTTACGAAAATATTCGTGTTTATTTTCCATTAAAAAAAACGCGACGTTCGAGAGTCGTGTATTTTTTTTCGTCGCTGTACGCGCGGGTAACGCGTAGAATCGGCAGAATCGGGGGTAAGGGTGCGCGATCGGGAATATCGAGGTGCGAGGAGCTTTCGCCGAGCTTCCAATTACTACCGTTCAACGATACCGGAAACCCACCGGATACGGTCCGCGATTAATACGCGCAAGCGCTCGCATACGTCGTTTGCACAACGTACGGGATATTCCAGTTTGAACACGCGCCGAAAAACAAAAGTTTCAACGAACGTTTTTTTCCGAATATCCAATTTCGAAAAAAGTATTTTTTTTAATTGAAAATCTAGCTTCGAAAAAAAGTAATTGCTTTGAAAAATCCAGTTTCGAAAAGAAGTTCTTCTCGCTTCGATGATCCAGTTTCGGAAGAAGGGTCTTTTAAAATTAATTTTTTCAACACGCTCGATCGTTTTCTTGGTTCTTTGAAAGGATAAAGAGAAACGTCGGGACTTGGAAATATTGGTCGGGTTTTCGACGAGAACGGACTCACGATGTAGAAGGCAGGGGTGTAGAGACCAAAACCCGCCGCACCGGCGGCTAGCATGAGCATCCTTACTGGACGACACCCCAACGGACTGAGATCGACGAGCGGCTGACGCGGCGCCTTCGACGCTGATCTCTTCTCCTTAACTTTGCTTCGTTGATTCTTGAGATGCAGTATGGCGCGTCGTTGGGGATGATAGAGGGCGGCGCTGCGATATATCAGACCGAGGAAAAAGGCCAACGACAGTGCACCCGTTACCGACTGGAGACCCGATTTCCAGCCGAGCTTCCTGCAAACACCAACGAAATCGTTATCAACGCTCGTTCTTTCGGTATTTATTCAACTACCAAACGCGGAGCATTAATTTACGCGAGGTTCGAGTTCGTACCACTTTTGTCCTGGATGCGGGTATTCGTACGTGTACAAACTTGTACTCGGCGGACGCGTGTACGCTTTCTCCAAAACGGTATTACGGAATACGTAAAGTAATGTATACGTACATTATGGAATATATATATATATATATATTCCATTCATCGAAGCGAAAGCCTTTTCGTCAGGAATATAAATGCGGGGGTGGAGAAACTACTCAACCCTGTTCTATATCGCTCGCTATTGAGACGGAAGGAGAAGAAAAAGGAGGGAAATGGAACGGTGAAGCTCGAGCGAGAAGTGGGTCTTAACTTTGAGCCGGTGCTTTTCGAGATTATTGTCTCGTTGCTCAATGGAAATTTCAACGAAAAATTTACGAACTGATTAGCCAAGTTTCTCGAGGACATTTTTTTCTTCGCTCTTACATTCTTTCGATTTTTTCTATTTCAATGTATGCAATTTCATTTTTTCAATTTCAATTTCTGCAATATATAGAACTCCTCTTCGTCTTCCTTTTCTTTCAAAATACAATTTCTCGGAGAAATTCCGTTTTTTTTTATATTTTAGTGAATAATACGTGGAATAAAAAAAAAGAAAATAGCTCGTACATTGTCAAGAACAACGAAATTTTGTAAAAAAATGTTTGCTTCGTTTCTTTTTTGCTTTTGCAAAAAAAAAAAGGTCGAGAACGGGAGGGTTGGATTTTTTCGGGAAAGTGAACGGGACGCGGAAACGAAGCGTTAAAAGCGCGAATCCTGTGAAAATATCGGAGCGACGATGGAGTTCGAGGCGTTTAAAATCGAGGCTGTCAATTGGGGAACGCTGTTGCGAAATAATCGAGAAAATAATGGCCCCGGTTGGAGAAGCTGATAAAAATATATCGGGAGAAGCAAAGCGCGAATTATAGCTGACAAATAAGAGGGGAAAAAAATCGAGGTCCAACGATGCTTGCGACGGGGAGACCGGCTATTTTCCATATTCATTAAGATCGCATAAATAATCCGTACCGCGTTCACTGGCCCGAGACAACCCTCGGATACGTCTGTTTCTGTGTACGCGTGCGTGTACGAGTGTGAGGAGGAGAGCCCGGCACTCCGGAATTTAACGACAAGAAAATCCTTTCGCGAAAGAGCCGCGATAAATATTCTTGCTAGCGGAAACGGCGATTTTCCTATTCGTCCCTTTCTCGACCAAGGGGAAGATGAACATCGAAAAGGTCGACCCTTTCGGGTTCGTGTTTGTTTTGTTTTTTTTTCAATTTATTCGTACCGATGTTACGAGTTTGTTTGGGTTTGTCAAACTTGTTGCGTTAATATTTCGGTAATAACGCGGTTGAATTAATTTCGTTGATAAGGTTATTGAATTCATTTCGATGATAAAATTATTGAGTTCTTTTCGCCGATAAAATTATTAAATTAATTTCATTGATAACGTTATTGAATTTATTTTTTCGATACCATTGTTTAAATAATATCCGTTATAAGATTATTATAACGTATAGTTCCCTGATGAATCGTCCGATAAAATGATCGAATCAATAAAGTTAAGAAAAAAAATTCCTTTTCAATCGTCCGAACCCTAAAAAATGTTGTCTAACGAGCCATCGTCGTTAACTTTCTCGCGTGCAACGGGAAAGCCGAGGACACAACGATTCATCGTTTTCAGCGGTATCCGCAGAAATTGAAACTCGACTTTGCACCGGACATCCAGGAGAGTACAGAATCCATTCCGGACTCTTCGAGTCCCGCCAATTCTCGAATTATACGAGCCGGTGCTCGTTGGTGCTCGCAGGGATTTCGAGTTCGGTCAATGTTGACGGTACACGTTTGGGTTTGTTTGGGTTAGTCGAGGGTTGCGGGTACGCAACGATTAAACAACGATACCGTGCCGAGCGTACCTCGTATTTTATGCACGAGAAGAGGATTCTACGAACCACGAACCAACCAACATCCCCCTCCCTCTTTCCCCTCTTTGGTCTCGTTCGTTCCTTGCCCCTCTTTTCCTCTTCCTTTCCGGGTATCTTTAACGATGCTGTAAAAGCTCCGGTTCGTTGCGACGCGAGTACGAACGGTGAAAGCTCCGTGCGAGCGGTGACCGAAAGTTACACGTATTATCCGTTCGTAAGCTCGAGTATCTCGTATCCGGCATTGTTTTATTATTGATAAGAGGCTCGTCCGGACGAGCGCGAACCCCGAGGCGAGCCGAAGTTCGAACATTTTTTCAAACCAGACTTGGAGGTATTTCAGTCGGGTCCGTCTTGTTTCTTTTTCGGTACGAAAAAATACTATTTGTGTTTAAATAAAACAATATTGTTTATTCAATCGTTTATTTAATAATTAACTATATATTGTATCAATTATAAGCTTTTTTTATTTAAAAAAAGCCTCTTCTTCCGGCAAAAAAAAAGAAACGTACAGACCGGCCGAGATACGCGAGGTTACGCGCCACGAGCGATCTCGTAAAAATTACGAATGTCGCACTCGAGGCTCGAATTTACCGCCGGGACACTCGACGATATCGCGATTTATGCGCTTCTTGATTGCCACGAATCGTCCACGCCTCGGCGGAACGTGGGACTCGGAATTACGTAAAAAGAGGAAAAAATAAAATTAATTAATAGCGAAATAAAACTAAACAGTCAGCAGGATTCTTCGGAAGAATCGATTTTTGCCGTGCCGATCTCTAGGCGAGAAAAACGATAAGCGTGTCGTACACGGGGCGTTCCGTGCGAACCTGCTCGCTCCGAGAGTCTTCTCTATTTTTTATTTCAAAACAAAATGAATATTTGGCGATGCGCTTTGGAAAAAAAACCTTTTTCGTCGAGCCGATTTCTCGTTAATAAAAAAACAGAAATTCGTGATGTACGGCAAGTTCCACGCGACCCTGCTCGGTCGTGAAATTCTTCTCCCTTCTCGTCGAAGATAAAAACGAAAACTCGGCAATGTCAATTTCCTCGCTGACGTCTCGTCAACAAAAAAAACCAGAAATTTATTACGTACGGGGCGTTTCGCGCGAGCCCGGCCGGTCTCTCAATTTTTCCCGATTCATATTCGGATACCTTTTTTCGCTCTACGAAATAACCAAGTAGAAAGCGCGTAATTTCCAAAAACACATCTCGGCCAACTTTTTGTCCTAATTTGAAACGACGCGGGTTTACTTTCGACCAAGATTAACGATCGATTTTCGACAGTATTGAATTTCTCGAAACTGTAACGCGGAACGCCCGATGTACGTTCGCGATTTCGCGAACCAAGAGGGGGCGCGGGAGAGAAAGAGGCGAAACGAAGATTCAGCGTTACGATTCGCTCGGGGAGAGGGGCTCTCTTGGCTTTGCCGGCTTTCATTAGTTTGCAATTAAGCCGGCGACGAGGGATCCGATATATATATATACATATATACATATATATATTTCAATGATTATTCCACAAGCTTCCGTTGGCAAGTTTAATTTCATATCGCTTTTGCGGTTCGTTACCCGTGCGATTTTCTGAAATCCCACGGCTCACGGATCAAGGGCATTGGCTGGCAGTCCCAATTTTTGTTTCCCCCCGTTCTCGCGAGATTCAAGCGGGCCTGCGATAAGGCGAGCGGCGGATAATTAATATCACTTTTAAATAGACTGGATGGAACGCGTAACACTCGCCGATGAATGAATCAGTGCGGAAAAAAATATCCGACATCTTGCGATCGTTTCATTCGAGTATTGTTTTAATTATAATGATAGTAAGCGTGGTGAAAGCTTCACGACGGATCAATATAAAAGTTATTGGTTCAATAAATAGAAACGCGATTGTTATTTTTTACTTCTAAATGTAATTATTTTATTATTGTTGTTATTATTACCGTTGCGATTATATATAATCAATATATACGGATACGAGAGACAACGTTCGATGATCATTCTCGATTATAAATAAATTTGTTATCAGTTATTATTATTATTATAACGACGATAATTATGGCAGCGATAATCAATGAATTATTCATTCGATTCATCGGGTATTCCAAACGCTCACCCATCCGTGTATCGAATCGGGGAACGATGATTCTACGTAACGTTTGACCGAAACTGAAATCCGACGGCGATTCCTGGAATCCCAATTTTTTGTTTTCATATTTATCGTTATCGATACAGTCGTTGTTATTATTTTTCAGACTGATTAAAGGAATCGGCCGCGGTATAATGTACAATTTACGTAATAGCCTTTAATATAAATTTCAATCTGGGATCGATTCGACGTGTATATATATATATATATATACAGGTGGGGATGTTGCCCGCACGACGGGTGATTCGGGTCCACGTAAATCGGAACGTACTCGCGATTCTCACCCCCCCCCCCATCCTCCCTCGTCGATATTATTAATGTAACGAACGAGACCGACGGATCACTTTCAATTTAGTGGACGGGTTACTGCAGTTCTGCTCGCGGCGGATGCTTTTAACGCATCGGTGGATGCATACGCCGAATTTCGGGTGCGATCGACGGTACCTCGGTGCAGCCGTTTCCACCGAAGGAAAAAAATCTTTCAAATTTTCACGCTCGACTCATCTTCGTTTTTGGAAAGCTTTTTTGGAATTTTATTTATCGAACATTTTATTTATTTCATTAGTATGTTTTATGTATTTAATTTGTATATTTTATTTATTTTATTTATTAAACATTGATTCGTTTTTCGGGAGTTCCGACATTGGCGTTTCGTCGTGGAGTTTCGACAAATTTGATTTCGTATCGACTCAAACCGATTCGAATAAATATTTAAAAAATTAACATCGCGTTGATAATAATTGGTGACAAACATAACGATGCTGAAAATTAATTATATTCAAACAAATAATAAATTTGTCTCGTATCAGATACACAATAATTTCGAAGAAATATAATTATTTAAAAAACGATTTTACGCGTGGAAGAAATTTCGATACGAACGGTATTGTTTTTACGACAAACGATATTCGATAAATAATTATATGGAATATAAAATATTACGAAGGGTTCGTACCATTTTTCATTACAAAATAAAATAAAATATTTAGGATAGAAAATGTGGGCGCGTGTTTGTCTTTCAAACGGAACGTCCCTGCCTCTTCGTGGGACGACTCTTTCATTGATCGTTTTTAGGAACAATTGGACGGGGCGAAACGAGATTCGGAGTGGCGTCGGGCCGCGTTCCCGTCAACGGGCCCGGATTGGCTTTGCCGCGCGGACAATTCGAAGGAATAATTAAAAACGCGCGGCTGAGCCGGACGAAAGTCGAGGAGGCGATATCACCGTGACGCGCCACTCGAATTCATAGACGGCAAGAGAACAGGGATGGGAGGAAAAAATGAGAATCGAGACGGGACCGGGCTGGCATCGTTTATTCAAAGCTCAGGGGACGCGTCTCGACCCCCCTTTGCTCGAGCGTTCGCCGCTCTCGCGCTTCGACCTCGCGTGTACGCAGGGCCAAAAAACAAACCCAAACAATAAATTCCCTCGTTTCGTTCGAGAATTAATCAAACGGTAAAAGCGAGGGCGCCCCGGTGGAGCAAAAGCGACGAACGATTTTGGACATCGCCGATACTCGGACGGGTGACCGCTCAACTTTGTCCAAACGAGAATACAAAATTGAAAAAAGAACATTTTTTAAATTCCAAATTTGCGAAAGAATAGGTAAGATTCGATACTCGAACGATACTCGGACGTCGAGGACGTTTCGATCGACCCTGGATTTATTCGACCGGACGATGTTTCTTTCCGCTCCGTCGAACGATTCGAATATTCGGATAGTTCGGACTCGAAGAGCCGGGCGTACAATTACGAAAGTAATACCGGCCGAAACGGCGGTCCCGAAATTAATTCGAAGCGAACGCGCCTCGGCCAGGCTGGCGCTATTTCCTTCCCGTGTAATTCGGGGTACGCGCGAAGTGTACGCGAACGAGACGAAACGTACGCCACGCGTCTCCCGTCTCGCGTTCTCTCGCTTCTTCGATAATGGAACGGCTCTCGGCCGTGCACCGGAGAATACGCCGGGAGATATCGCGTACCCGCGGGACGCGCTCGGCGATACGACGCGAGCCTTCCTTTCGAAGGGTGGAAAAAATAGCCGTCCCTCCGCTTATCCGGAAAAATCGTTCGATACTCCCGGGATACTCGCGTACTCGATAAATATCCGATACCCGTCTATCCTTTTGTTACCTGCCCCGTGAAATTCAATTCTCGACAAGAGTCTCGGCAAACTTTGAAAAATTCAATTTTACTCGCTCGAATTATATTTTTTGGTACCACCAACGGAGTATTATCAACGTCATTGGGTATGCAGCATCAGCGAATTTGTTTGACCAACGAGTGCATCGTTTATCGTTTTTTTTTTCACGCGAAGGAAAAATTCTCGGGCAATCCCAAGTTTCTCCTGAAAAATCCACTTTCCGTGCAGATGACGGTCGGATCGTTCGATATTCCGGAGACGCTTGTGTACCCGTCGAAAATATATCGGGCGAGGACCAGGGAGAGAATATACGACCGCGATATTACGAGTGACGCGACGAGGAGGATTATCGTCGAGAATAAAAAAAAGATAATAAAAAAAACGATAAAAAAAAAACTCGGATTATCTCGTGGTTCGTCCTCGTCGTATGGGCTGTTTCGCTCGGCGAAGCTCATTTCCGTCAAAAAGTATTCGATCGTTCCATTCGTTCGGGCGAATCGGCGCTCGCGTTATTAAGGGGTCGTGTATATTTTTTCGCTCTAAAAAACACGTTTGATTTCAATTTTTGTCACTTACAAATTTAAACGCATTGTTCAAAAGAAATGAATTTTTTAAATTTCGAATTAACAAAAAAATAAAAAGAATTTTTTTTACGGAATCAAATTTGTTTTCATTGAAAATGTTCAAAACAAACAATTATGCTTTACCAACTATAAATGTAGAAAATCTTTTGAAAGAAGTAAAAAACAGATATGACCCCTTAAACAATATTAGAGTCGAAATTTGACGTCGAATGGGAGGAAAATTTTGCATCGGTGCTATAATTCTTGAACGGTCGACTCGCCGATGTAACGAGCGATCTTATCGGGCGGAGGAAAGTTCCGTGGCTCCTCGCGCACCCGTATTTTTTTTTTTTTTACGTATACGTGCCGAGCGAGGACCAAGATATCTTATGACGAATCGCTGTCACACCCCCCCCTTTCCAACGTCCCGTACACAAAATTCCTCTTTTTACACATTTCTCGTATATTCCACACTTTATATTCACTCGGCGCGATCTTTTTCTCAACCTTGATTCACTTCTGCCGTTTCCCCTAACCTTTTTCTTTTCCTCGACTGTGCAGCCCGCCGAGGCATTATTTTTCTCCGGGAAATAAGTGAGAACTTTTTCGGACTGTATTTCGACGCGTCAAAAATGGTACGTTAAAAAGAAACGGAGGTTTTTATTCATTTCGAGAATTCCCGAGGGAACGGGACCGGAAAAAAAGTTTAAAAAAAGCAATATATTTATTGAAAAAAACAAACCCAACGGCCTCCTTGTAGAAGACGCTGAACAGTGCGATTCCTACACCCGTGCCAGCTTGCACGACCATCTCGACGAACTCCCTTCGTTTTTTGAAGTAATGACCCAATACCAGACCCGAAGTTTCACGAACGAGACCCGCTCCCGCACCCAGCACCAGACCGTAACTGCGAGTAAAAAACGACAATTTGTAAATATCGTTTCAATTGCGAGCAAATTCAAATTGAATTTTGATTTCAAAGAAATTTCAAACGACCGAATCGCAAAATTTTTCGAAACGGGACGGAAACTCGAGGGACTCGCTCGCTCCAAGAGTCAAGTGCGCGTAAAAACAAAAAAAAACACTGAATAATTCGCGCGTCATCGTCGGAGGGTGAAGCGCGCGCGTCCATCGGGCTTGAACGAAGACACGGATAGAGGAGAAGCGGAAAGAAGAAAAGAAAGTAACAAATGGAGCTTGTAAAGTCACTCGACCGGTCGGCTAAAGCGTTTTTCCGTGAGAATACGAATGGTTTTTGCTTCTCGGTTTCGTGACTGGCGGCCATTATTCTCCCGCAGCTTCGTCCCTGTTAGCTGGCTCTCCGGACCCCGAAAGCTCTGCAGTCCTGCTTCGCCTCTTTCCCCCGAACTTTCTCGGCTCCTGATGAACTTCCGGAGGGCCGTCGGTTCTTCGATCCAATATTTACTACCGTTAAGGGCACGACGAACGCGCCTCCTTCCAATTACAAATTTTGAAACGACTTTGCGATAGTGTTCGTCGCGCCCTTGAAGATCGATCGTTCCTCGGCCCCCTCTTCCGACCCTTTAATTTTGATCTTCGATCGGTGCTTCCTCATTGGTGATTCAAACTTTTGGAAAATCCTTTCCGATTTCGACGATGACGATCGTTCGATCGGGCGTTGATTGGACGTTACCTGAGCAAAATCTGATGCATGTGAGGCGCGAACGAGGTGAACAGGGACGCCAATGCTAAAACGAGGCCACCGATCACCGCGGTCAACCTCGTGCTGCCTCGACGACACGCGCCGACCACGAACGGTGCGGATCCTCGCGACACCGCTGCGCTCAGCGCTCCTACCCAAGCTGAAACGAAAAGAAACACCACCCGGATCAATCCTGGCACCCATCGATCGTAACGATCTTCCGATGTCTCGTTTTATCGAGAAATCCCGATAAATTATCCTCGGCGAACCCAAACACCCGTGGAACTTCGTCTTTCGATCTTTGAAACGAAAGGTACAAAAATAGAGTTTTATTGGCGATTGTTTTTTTTTTTTCGTTGGTTTTTCGGCATCGTTTTTTCTTCGGAATGGAAAAAAATACTGCCTCTTTTGGTTTCTCACGTTTGGAGAAATTCCGAATGAGTTTGAAGGAATTTGTCGTGTTCTATTTATTGAATAATAATAATAATAAAATCAATAAAAGTAACATTTATAAAATCAATAAAAATAAAATCAATCAAACGAATCGATGAACCGCTACGCAACCAATTTGAATCAATGTTAAAAGAAACGAAACTCGATCGAATCGAGTTTCGGTATCGATCGTCGGTTCATTCGAAATCTCATCGATCGTCGAAAGAACTCAAATAACGAAAAAGATTGCAGTTCAGCCTGAAAAATGACGTATCGATTCTTGCGACGCGCCGTTTCATCCTTTATCCCCCGTATCTTCGATTTTCCACCCAATTCCTATTTCACCGGACCGAATTAATTTTTTATACGATTATTACTCGGATGCTCTTTCGCGTGGTTCTTGTACGTGAGAAAAATGCCAATATCGAATGTACAAGGGGCCGTTCCAGAGGAGGGACGAGCCGGCTCGAGCAACGAAGAAAAGATGGTTCGGAAGATCGCGTCGCCGATGGAATTCCTATCCGGTAAAACGAATTCCCGAAGCGACGCTTCCTCGACCCCGATCGATCGGTAACGCCTTTTTTTCATCCCCGCGACCACGAGACGTCGACCGTTTTTTTTTGTTTTTGCGTTCCTCGGTCGCAAATTATTCGCGAGCGTTCCGGTTATCTCGGTCTCCCGCGTCGCGTCTCGAATTTTCACAAAATCGACGATTTTTAATAACAATCTCGCTGGATTTCAAAAAATCAAACCCGAACGAACCAAAGATACATTTACATTTTTTATTTCCACGGTTCTCCCAAAAAACAATAAATTTTATCCGCCGTCCTGAGTAAATAAAAAGCTTCGAAACAAACGAATCAACTTTCCATCTTTTTCAATGAAACAAAAAAATACAAATAAAAAATGTATTTATCGTTGAACGAACGCTTCGAAATAAATTTTCCGTCTTTCTCAATAAAGCACCCGAAACGAAAGTTTATTTTTTCTCTCTCACCGTTCAGTCGGAACATCGATTATCAAATATCCGATGTATTCGATACCATTTTTCAAATAATTATTTTCATACTCTTGATGAAAAAATAGGAAGATAAATGTTTTATCAGGTTCGGGTCAACGTAACTTCCGGTTTAGCGTTGCTTACAAGCGTAAAGGGAGCGCGGAGAGAAAAATAACGCGGTAAAAAGGGTCGACGATGATGGCGCTGTAGGTCCGCGGGAATAGCGGAGTCTCGAGGGAGTCGATGCGCACGGTCCGCGTATGGAAAGAAACGGATGGTGATCCCTGTCGGTGTATTTCTCCGTGCTACGCGTCACGCGACCACGGAGCGATCCACCCTCCGTCGTTCCCTGTTCCGGTGCGGAGTCAACAAATTCCTGAGG
Source organism: Ophioninae sp. A BG-2022a (assembly GCA_030523105.1). NCBI lineage: Eukaryota > Metazoa > Arthropoda > Insecta > Hymenoptera > Ichneumonidae > Ophioninae sp. A BG-2022a. Next base: position 13,573 of record JAPYZI010001261.1, read on the forward strand.
GATAACGGAACGCGTTGCAGGCTCGGGCGGGTGGGGCCGCGGGGGTCGAAAACGTTCGTTCTCGCGGTTCCCTCTCCCCTTCGGTTGAAAAATCGACGCTCTTCGTGGTCGGCGTGGTCCGGCCCACCGACTCGTCGAACGCGAACCACTCTCGATCTTGTATTATTCTCGCACCGCCGACTCCCCGTGACGAATCGACGCGTTCGATTTTTCGTTTTTTTTTCGTTTTTTTTTCGTTTTTTTTTCGTTTTTTTTCTTTTTTTTTTTCAACGACGCCTCGGCCGGAAATCCCGTATTTGGCGTTGTGCTCGAGCACTTTCTTCGAGAAGTCGATTTTACGAACGATTTCGCGTAGTATCAGGATCCCCTCGGGTCAGAAAAATCCAACGTTTCATTCGTCGAAAGATTTCTGGGGAACGCGACACGGGAAATATTGAAAAATTGCAAAAATAGTAAAATTAGGAATGAACCATAGGAAAAATTGATAAAACAATGATATTAGGGACGAGTGAGAAATTCGGGGAGGTTCGGAAGGTTGGAACAAGACGAAAGCTCTTTTCGGGGTTTTATGGTTTTACGAGGGAGTTGAGAAAGAACGAAAGCACGTTTTTCGAGTCTTGATTTAAAGTCTCGTCTATCCCCCCCCCGGCGACCGTTGCGTTTCTAGTTATTTTTGGTTATATTTTCGTATTTATATTTGGTACTTTTGGTTACTTTTACGTTTTCTCCAATTATTTTTGGAATATTGTTATTTTTCGATTCATTTGTCCCTCAAAGATCCGATATATCGGTATACAATTTTTCCTTCTTTTTTTATTTATCAATAAAAATCATTGAATTACAATTATATTTGTACGATCAATATGAATTATAATATGAATGATTATTGCAAACAAATTTAACTAATTTAATTATATTCAATGTAATTAAGTATAATACCGAAATACAATAAAAAATAGTCAACGGGCTTGTAATTATTGACGGCTGTTTATTTATTTTTTGCATTATTCGTAGCTTACATTTTAATGATTAAATCAAATTGAACGATTAAACTTCGTTTATTGAATTTTATGAAATTCAATTATCAAACTCTTTAATTATTCACGGCATACCTGAACAATTGGTACGTGGTTCGTACACCAGAGAGCGAGCAATCCTAAACCACCGTCTCATAAATGTCTCTCTCTCTCTCTCTCTCTCTCGCTCTACAGCTTCGACAAATGAATCTTTACTATCTCCGAACCTCGATAGCAATGTTGTTCGAAGCTTCTACGGGCAATGCGCGTTAAGCTCGTGACGAAATAACGATCGATGGGCCGGTACGAATTCCTCTCTTACGAATACCGATCCGAATGAATACGCATTGTTCGACACGGATAATGAGCGCCCGCGTTCGAACGTTGCGGACTCGAGTGCCCAGCAAGGAAAACGCTGGGAACCGGCGTACCTCGCCTTTTCCGGTGGATCCGTTTCAACAGGTAGCTTTCAACACTGACGCGCGGTTGGTTATCGACGACGAGCCAAACGGTAGAGGGGAGGAGTTGGGTTGGCTCGGGTTGGGTTGTAATCCCCGATAAAACGAGAACGAGCAGAGCGCTGAGGTGGAAAAGCCGGCCGCGACAGAGACGAAAATACATATTGGCCGAAATGTTGCTGCGAGACTCTACGACGATGCCCGACTCTCCACCGATCCTTTTTTTCGCCACGGCTTTGCTTTCTCTCTCTCTCTCTCTCTATATATATATGTATATATTATTTACATCGGGCCCAACCTATCCGCTCTTCCGTTGCTTCGGACCGGGTCAATTTTCATTTCCTCCCACCCCTTTCGTTTTGTTTTTTTTTCTTTTCGTCGCAGTCCGGTAACATCGGTTAAAGAACGATTCACTTGGAAACGGTACGTTGCGCTTTTGATTGTCAGCAACGAACTTTAGAGGCCTGAGGGAACTTTATATTTTGAAAAGTACGTTTTCTTTTTTTATGTCGTTTTTCATTATTCGATTCGATTTTGTTATTGTTTGATTTGATTTCATTTCGATATTTGTTATTTCGATTTGTTTGCTCGGTGTTTCAATTTGAAATATTGCTTTTGTGATTGAAATTTGACATTAGGATTTCGAGAAATTAATAGTGCCGGAGGGGTTTTTTTAACTCTAATTTCAGTTGATTTAATTTAATTTAATTCAATTATTTTTTTTTCTATTTCAAAGATTTCAATATTTCAATATACAACGTGTTTCAAAGGTTTTTTCCAATTTTCATTACGATTCGGAGGTGTGCGAAAAATCCGCGAGGGAGGAACAAACGTAACCTTTTTTTGTTCTTCGCCTTGTGTGCGTAATTCCCAAATAAAAAAAAATTAAAAAAACGCGATCGAACCAAAGTTTTTTTTAATATCACCGAGCATACGAATTATTTTTTATAAATCTGTCGACATTTCGAAGAAAGAAAACAGCGCGAAGAACCCAAATGGATCGTTAATTTTTTTGAGCATTAACCTTTTTTAAATAACAAATTGGTAAAACAAGCACTTAAATACACAACAGAGTGTATTTATTTTTGTTTCTTCCGTACGATTTTTTAATCAATCGTGTATAAAATCCTAATTTTGAATTTTCCGTTTCTATTTTGTCGAGCGAAAAAGAAATAAATAAAAAATTGAAAACTCGGCTGTTTTTTTGGCCGAAAGTTTGGACAGGCCCGTTGATGACGGGAGCGTTAGGTATGCACGCGCGTCAGCCAATGTTCACCGATGATTGAGTTATCGCTCGGCCGCTTGGCTCGCGTTAGCCAATGTTTCACGTATGTATACGTGTATCGACCGATAGAAAGTCACCAATCAAAAGGGCGTAACTTCCGGGTCTTCGAAACCCAAAACGGCGAGGATCACGACCGTCGGATCGTCGGTCTGAAATACCGATTTTGAATATCACCGCGATATCGCCTTTTAACGGGTTGTCAGTTATGTCTCGCTGATACGCGATTTACTCTGAAACTGTGACGTGCCCGGTGGCGCCGGTGATGGTCCTTTTCATCCCGTCGTTCCGTCCCTCGAACGCTCCTCCGATATTTTAATGGACTTTCACCTTTTTTGTTTCGTTCGCGTCGCCCCTGGCATTTTTTCTTTTCTTCCGTAGCTCTGTCGGAGAGCCTTTCGACGAGCCGTCCATGGACCGGACGTTACATCGAACGGAACACTCTTTGCAACGTTGCAAAATCGCCCCGAGCGTTTTATCGTCTTTTTTAATTATCTAGAATTTTCGTAATAATGATCAAATACATATTTGTTGTTCGTAACGTTATCCGAGTAAAAGGTTTAATCGTTAAATTAAAAAATTATGATTATGAGACAAGGATTTGGTTATAAATAATTTAATATTGCCCAAAATTTAATAATCGAATTTTAAAAAAAGAATGATTGCGAAAAAATACGCAAATACAAAAATTCGTTAAAAAATTATTATTATTTGTAAAAATTATTAATATTATTCATTAAAGAAAGAATGGTTAGGCAACGATTCGCAAATACGTGTAAAAATACATAAAAAACATTATTTTAATCGTAATATTAATTTTGTATTTTATATTGATTTTTAAGTTAAACAAAAAATTAATGAATTCAATTAATTTTCAATGTAATGTACTGTTTTTTAAATTAAATCCTTGAGTCGTGAATTTTTATGAATTTTATTCATTAAAATAAAAACAGATTGATTTTGAATGTACAGAAAAATAAATAAAAATTGTAATATTAATATTGCATTTGATTCGGGAAATTACTTTCGTCAATTCTTCGAATTGCCTTGGAAATCTCCGGGATTCCTATAATTATGTTCCCAAATATCATCGATCCGTCTTATTTTCACGAGGGCAGGATCGAACCGCCAAAAACCGGGTAAACCGATGTCACTTTCGGTTTTAACTGACTTCTGAAAATTCGGTGAAACCGCCGTTCGTTCCGTAACCCAGTGGTCACCCGTCCCAATATCGATCGGCGTCAAGGTCGCTCGTCCGAGAGAAGACCAAAGCCGCCAAACCCCATCCGTTGTTTTCAATTAAAACAAGTTTGACTCGTTACAGCCGTCGCGCAGCGTCCGTTGAATTTCCAGCTTGTTATCGGAACGACGGTTCGACCGTAGCTCGTCGGGGAGTTGGTAAAACGCGATTCGAGTATCGAAAAGGCAGGTTGAAAAATTGACGAGTTTCCGGTATCACGGGGTATCCACCGACGAGGCAACGCGCTACGAAGACAGGCGCACCGATGAACCTCCAACGCCAACGGTAATCCGGTGTACTTTCTCATCCGGCTTGATCCGGAATTCGCAGTTTCCGCGTCATCGGATTTTCCGTTGTATCGAATTGCGTCCTCGTTGCGCTTCGATGTACAGCCGTGGCGAACGCGCATCAGGGGAAACGTTAGGAGAAGCTTCGTCGCGGTCCCCGCGGTGCGCCGTCCGAGATTTCAACCAAGAACCTCCCGTCTACCTACCGTACGGGCCGTATATGGGTCACGTCGACCCATACGGGACCCGTACGCGCGGACCGTGCACTCCTGGAGAACCGGAAGGCTGCAACTGTGACGAACGGTAACGCGTCGAGCCTCCGGATACCCAGGCTTTTCGGATCCGCCCGGATGACGTCCGCCCGAGGCGAGATCAGAAGTTCCGTGGATAAATAGGTGTACCTAAATTTCCAGCCGGGTCGTGTACCTCCGAGTTTCTTTCCAAGCGTCCGCGCGAATAATACCCGGAGACGTTGCGTTTGGCATCATCGGCGGCTGGTTCGATCGCGTTCACCCGCCTCGAGTTTACCGTCGCGGAGCTTCGATCTCGCGAATACTTCCTCGACGTTTCTCAAGGTCGTTTGGAAACGCTTCGTGAATTCGGTGAGAAATACGATTGCCGGGATTTCCGCGCGGTACCCGGTGCAACTTCCGTGCCATTGGCGACGCGGTTGATTCGCTTCGTTGCCTCTGTGACACGCGTGTCGGAGAATCCGTTCTGCTGTTTATTCTCGCGGTGAACACTCGACAAAGCGCTCCTTCGTACGGAAGGATTTAGAAGCCGTCTCCCTCGTTTCGAATCTACGCGTACCGGCCCAACGCCCCAACCTCGCTCGACTGCTCGATGGCGATACGTCTCTCTCTCTCCCTCTACGCGTGTACGTGAACGTTTCGAGAACGAGGCGGCTTAACGGATTCGCGCGAGGTAATTCGAGGAGTTTCGAAGCCATTGTTTCCTCTGGAACTTCCGGTTTTCAAATCCATCGAGTTAAACAAATATTTGTGCGTTTGTGCCCGGCGTTTGTTTATCTTTAATCGTACGTGGAATCAACAACGGTTCGCCTTTTGGAGGTTATGTCCAAAAAGAATCGACAACAACGAGTCTTTTAGAGATCAATAACGGTGGCTCTTTTAGAGTTTATATTTTAAAAAATGTTTGCCCGCATCAACGGTTCGATCTCTGACTGATTTTTCAAACTTTATGTTTTCCCGTCTAGCTGAAAGATACAAGTGCAATTTATTCAATTTCTCGTGAACTTTTCGTTGCTAATTCGCCTGCACGGTTGCGACACCGATCGGGTCGTTCTACCGCCGATAAAAAAGCTCGGCCTCGGTGGAAGTCGATGACGTTTCGTTGTGCCGTTTCTCCTCCGCGGTCTTCCACCCTCGAATTACCCCGGTGCAACAGCGGGACGAACCAGGGGGGGTCGTATCGAAGCTGGTACGCGTCCGCTGATAACGACAACAGTGACGTATCGTCGCGTCGGTGGCTCCCTTTCGCGTTCGTTCCTCCTTGTTTCTCTTTTCCCTGTGTGTCTCGTTGTTTCGTCGATGGTGTCGAGACGACCCTTCCCTTGACTAGCGGGGATCCGATAAATCGTGTCGAACGGAGGGGAAGAGAGAGAGAGAGAGAGAGAGAGCTCTCGGAGGGAACCCAACTGCTGCCGTACGAGGTACTCGACCCGTGCAAGGCCCACCTTATTTCTTTTCAAGTACAAAGAAAAAACAGTGAACGGTTGAAAGAGAGAAACAACGTTGAACGGCACGTTCGAAACGCCGTTCGAATCATTGTTCGGGTCGATTCGACCTTGGCCGGCCTCGTTCCGAACGGCGATACATCGCCGAGCGAAACCCGGCTCTCGCCGGTCCATCTTGAGACCTGTTGCGAAAAGCTTCGATATCTACACGCGTGTACGAACCGTTTTACCAGGTAGAGCTCCGACTTGCAACGATACCGGTGAGAAACTCGTCGAAAGCTCATTCGGGACGCGAAAACTTGCCGGACGAGTTTCCGATAGCTTTTCGATCGATCCCGATGTCCGTTTCCGATCCAACGTGGACACGTACCGAAAGAGGAAACCGAGGTCCCTTGATACATCCGGGTGGTCGCTTCGTCGCGAACCCTCCCTATTTTTCCGTTTTCTCGTTCGATAAAAGTCGCGAAAACGTTCGAGGGTTCGCCGAAGTCTAACGGGGGAGGGACGCGGGGATTCGACCGAAGATCGGACCGGATTTGGCGACTGAATTCCTTCAACGAAGTTTGTTTAAAAAAAAAACACCGGGCCGGCGCGAATCGGACTCGCCCACCGAGAGTTCCGTACAAATTTGTAGGTACGTGTTACACGAATAGTTCAGGAATCTGCTCTCGCATTTTTTCCGAGTTCTTTTTTTTCTTATTTCATTAGAAATTTATAGCTTTGAGATTTTTCCCTATACCTGTAGCATCAGACGTTGTTACTTGCCTAATTTCATTTTTGATTTTGGATTTTTTGTTTTTTTTTTTTTTTGGTTTCGACAGTACCTCTCGACTAGCGTTAAACGTCCTTTCGAAACGAAAAGAGACGAATCTACCTCCAATGCGACGTACGATTCAAGGGGATCGGGGACGGTTCGTGATACATTCTTGTTACGAGTCGAAAGGATTTTAAGCGAGGACGGATGATCCCAAGGGCCCTGGCGACGCGGAGAGTTCTTCACCAACGGCAGAAATATTTTCTACCTTCTCACCGTTCGCTATCAACGTTCGTGCATGATACAACAATCGTGGAAACGTAGCGCGGAGACGAAAGTTACGACTTTTGCGGTATGGCTCTTCAACCATTGATTACCCTCCAGTCGAAAACGACCGTTCCTCGAATTTTAAAAATGGCGAACCGTGATTCACGATTCACCGAAAACAGCGAGGCTCATCGGTCCGAACGGAGCCAACGTTTGAAACTTGTGCTTGAGCTTGAAACTCATCGTAATCATTTAAATAATTAAAATCGTAAAATTATTCGAAATCCAGTGCCAATGGACTTTTAATTAATTTTTGTTTCTTCAAAATAAAAAAAACGTACGAAGCAATTGGGGATGCAATCTTTGTTTCTACGTTTTTAGGCGATTGGTCGTTAATATTTTTTAACCGCGCAATAATAATGATTATTTTATATTAATTACCATATATTAATTACCACAAGTTGACTATATTTACGTTGAAACGGACACGCTCTCGGTGGGTTTAAACGCCATCAAACGAGACCTACTTGGACAGGGTTCAAGCAGGAGCGTAAGTAATACGGCTTCTAGCGTTACGGAGCTTCGAGTAAAGCTCGAATGTATTCAAAGGCCTCGAAAGTAAGCTCAACATTTTCACTCTCGTCCTTTTCACAAAAATATGCGCACAAAAAATCCATTACACGTGGAAAATTATGAAACAAAATTTCATGACGAAAGAGAAAACAAAAATATAATAAAATATAGTTAAAAACTAAAAAATTGAAAGGAAGATACGGTACAAAATAAAAATAAATAAACAAAGTGAAAATCGCGATAAAAATAAATCGCACGAACGTTTCGTCCGATCCAACGATGAATAAAAGTAGAAACGAGTAGCGGTAGCGGCGAGTGGTCGGACCGATCCTCGTTATCGCAACGTTCCTCGAAACTTTTAATCTCGTTGCAACAAAAATGGCTTTTCGAGATTCGGGGACTCGAGAATCGGTCCCTCGGTAAACTAGACCGGGTTGGTAAGTTTTTACAAACTTTCTTGACATTAACGTTGCGTTGTACACGGTTGAAGAGCGCGTTCCGGTTCTCGAGCGGGCTTCAACGAAAAGAAAAAAAGGTCAAAAAAAATGCAACCCGCGAAAAGTGCGAAACTCTCGCGGAGATACGTCGAGCGCGAATGGCAAATTTTCCCTCGAGCTTTTCCCGTGTGAAACGGGGATGTGTGCGCGCGCGCGAGGAAACCAACGAGGCAAAGGAGACGGCAAAAACGACAGGCAAAAAAAGGACGAGAAGACGCGAGATCGAGCGCGCAAAGTCAGCTTTTCTTCGGAACGAAGTCGCCCATTACCAACGGAAAATATAACCGAAGAAAAATAGGGGGGAACAAAATTTGTCGAGGGAATAAAAGACGCGCGAGTGGCCCGTAAAAACAAAAAAAAAGAAACGACTCGCGCGCGTACCCGTGCACTTGAAAACTTTTTACGACGTAAACGCAGCGACGAAAAATTACCGAATATCGGGCTTATTACGAGACCGGATATCCTCGATGAATAAATCGAGCCAACGAGAGCCAATCTCTGACGAACGGTAGCCGCGATTGCGCTGTTGAATCCAACGCCGTCTTTATTCCCATTCGATTAAGGCTTCGAGCAAATATAGATTCTCGATACGTCGATTTTATGCTTTTTATCAGTTTTTTTTGTTCGTGGACGGTTAACACGCCGGAGAACTCGAAACAAAGTCAATGCTTTTTATTTGTTTTTTTATTTACATTTATTTCGAAAATGTATTATTTTTTCGTTCGAAGATGAGAGATTTTAAGCCGATTACGAATATGGAAAATGTCGTTGCGGTGTTCAATGTATTTCGAGTGTTTATTTATTATCCCCAAAAAATGATAAATTTGTATTTTGCTTCGCAATCGCGTGAAAAATTTATAAAGATAGAATTTTATGAATTTATGCATTTTATGAATTTTAAATATCGAAATATCATTATTTCCGTATTAATAAAAATATAAAAATTAGAATATCAATCGTTTCCGCATCGATAAAAGAATAAAAAAAAATCAAAAAGTCGCAAATTCGACGCGGCGTTCGACAGTCACCGTCCGAGTATCGCGTCAACGATTCACCGGTCGATGAAACGGAAAAGCGAGTCAAGGTTGGCTCGAGCGAAGCATCGAGGCGTCGCGTCTCGTCAGTGGGAGTTGAATTTTGATTCGACTCGTCGTCCCCGTCGAGCGCTCGAACGTCGCGCGGTCGGCTCTTTCCTTTTTCGGAAGGGCTCGACGATCCCCGGTCGCGCGGTTCGCCCCGCGATTCGCGCGACGCGCCAAGCGCGAAAAGAATCAAACCCGAACGAACGGGACTTTTAGAAGCGTCGGGAAAATTCGGTCGGGACGAAAATCCAAGACGAAAATTAAACGATCGTTCATGATTGACCGGAAGTTGAAGTTTTCGAGCCCGGGAACCTCAAGGGTAACGTTCGATCGGAAATTTGGGTCGAGCTCGAGGCTCGATGTCTCGCGAGCCTCCGCGAAGAGGTCGAGCCTCGCAAAGCCCCGCGAGAGCCATCGAATCCCCCGCGCGTCCGACCACTCGACCCGAACTCTTCAAAATTTTCGAGCGCATCGATGCATCGAAGTTTCGACGAGAAAAAAAAATACGTCCGCGCTCCGCACCCGATCACCCCGATGATCAACGATGTCGTTCGAAAGTTCGGCCACTCTCGCGATCGAAAAAAAATTTCCTTCCGAGTCGAATTCGAGCGGAAACACTAGGAATCGCAAAAATTGAATATTCAAGGTCAACTCGCGATTACCCTAAAAAAGCATCGCGCGATCTTCACGAATCGAATAAACGCGTTTCATCGAAATTTGGTAAAGACGTTCGATCGAAACTTGGCTAACGATTCTTCAAACGTTTCGTTTCACCGGAAAATATTGTTTTTTAACGTCTTCATCGACGCGCGTTCAGAGGAAAGCCAAACGAAACGTTACAAGAATCTTGTCGAACGATACAACGCGTATCGTTGGGACGCGTCGTCGAGGGAACCCTGATTTTCGAGTTGTCCCGAAAACGTCGAAACTTTCGAGAAGTTCATCGACGATCGCGTCGCGCGAGGATAATCCGCGGAGTCGGTCGCGAAAGTTCAAGCCCGAGGGAAAAACGTTCGAGCGCTGAACGTTAACCGAGCGCGTTCCCGTTATCCGCGTTATCTTTGAGCAGGGTCGAATCGACGCGCGAGGTAGAAAACGGCGCGCGCGGATCGTTTCGGTTCGCAGAGGCGACCGTATCGTCCCAACGGAGGCGAGCCGTCGAGGCGCGCGGAAAAGGGAGAAAAGGGACCGAGGGAAAAAACCGGCCGCTCGTTCGATCCGCGGGTACTCGGTTCCGTTTTATTATTTTCCTATTCGCGACGAAGCTTCGGAAACGTAATTAACGCAATCGTGTTCTCGGCTGGTCGCGGCTGATCGGTGAAACGTTCAACGTTCCTCTCGACTCCGAATTCCTAGGGTTTCCCCGGCGTTTCTGTTATTCGGAGGGAACGCGTCGAACGGATAAACCCGGACCGGTGAAGCATCGATTCAGCCGGGGGGGAGTATCGCGCTCCGAGAGATTCGAAAGCCCCGGCGCGGTCTTCGGGGAGCGGAGTATCCGCGGAGCCCGTCGTACGGTCCATCGATCGTCGAACGGCGCTCCTTCTCCTCCGGAGGAGTATCCTTCTTTCGTCCTTTTCCCGACCACTCGCAACACTTTTCGACCATTTTTTAACTTTTTCCTTCGTCCTCGATGCTTCGCTTTTCCGTGGTTTTCCGAGATCGCTTCTCCGAGAAGATTCCACTTCCGTTCGAACTTTGACGCTCGTACTTCTCGAAACGATCCCGACGCGTCGAGACTCCGGTTTCGGCGAACCGACGAAAACTCGAAAGACTCTTCGGCAATTTTATATTTCGGCGGATCTTTGAAACGCTTTTGCCCGTTGCTACGGCGTTACCGTTGAAAGACGAGGAAGAAAGAGAAAAGCCGCAACGGCTCGTTCGAACACCGGCCCGCCTTCGAGGAACGGCGACTCTCGGCGATTCTTCGGAGAGGCGAATCGTTCCCCGAGCGCCGGACCGTTGCCGCTCCAGCCTCGACGATGACGCGCCGACTTCTTCGATCCCAACGGCCGACGATCCCGCTCTCGTCGACTCTTGGCGCGTTCGTTCGAGCTATCGATCGTTCGGCTCGCTCGATGCTTCGCTCGCGCCGGAGAATTCCGTTTTTAAAGGACGCTCGAACGGACGATGTCGCCGAATCGGGTTCGAACCGGCTTCGGGTGGGGAGGATTTTACCGGCGCCGGAGGATCGGTTTTGCCTCGAAATTCGACCGATCGTGAACAATTTCGTTCGGCTCGAAGTTTCATCGACGTCGGAGAACGGGATTTCGGTGCGAGAGAACTTTTTTCGGGTGGAAGTTTTACCGACTCTAGGGGTAAACGCGTTCCGGTCCAAGTTTCACTCGTATCGGAGATCCGGGTCCGGATACGAATTCGACCGATGTTGGAAGTACGAGTTTCGGTGGAAATTCGACGGATCCGAAAGCGTCGCGTTTCGAGATTCTTTCCTCCGTGGATTAAAATCGAGCCGATCCGCTGTTGGAACGATCGTTGTCGCTTCGGGTGTTGTCGCTGGCGCTCTCTTCGGGGCGCGAATCGGAACGACTTCTTTTCGCGGAAGCTTTTTTTTCGAATCTTTGCTCGGAGACGATAAAATTCTTGGAAGGAGGATGAAAATCATTTTACAATTTGGCCGGCCTTTGTTTCATCGGAGTCCTCGCCGAGCGGAAGCTGGAAAAATGCAATTTCCCTTCCGTAAAGACAGCGCCGCGCGATATCCTTTGTAATCCGGGAGGGAGGGAGCCTTCGAGCGAATCTTCGATACCGTTTCGTCGGACTCTGTCGTTGGGAGAATTCATTTTTTATTCGTTTTTTTAGCTGCGCGACGGGCATCGGGGTTTCACCGAAAGCCGCAATTTTAGACGTAAATAAGGGCTTTCGCGTCGATACCGATGTATTATAAAATTTCCGTTCGATTCGTCGGCTAATAAACAGAAATTTACTTTTTATTTTCATTTAAAAGTGAATCGGATCGTCCCGACGTTTGGTCGGATTTTGCCGATAGCCGATTACGCTTCGCCGAGGACCGTTCGGATTCTATCGAAAACTGATTACGAATGGCCGATCGAGATCCAACGACGACCGATCGCGTTCCAGCGACGGCTGATCAGATTTTACCGACAACCGATTCCATTCCGCGATAACCGACGACCCTTATCGATTACCCGCTCCGTTTATGGTTCGTCGGATTTAACCGACGACCGACCGGATTCCGCGATAACCGATAAACTTTTATCAACGACCGATCCAATTTACGGCCGATCGGATTTTTCCGAAGATTCGTCGGGTCTCACCGACATTGGTCAACGATCGAGCTATTCGACGAGTCCTGTCTTCCTCGAGTGTTCGTCGATCGGCTCCGGAAATACTCGCGGATCAGGGAGGGTGCGTTTTTCCGGTACTTTTCCCGTCGCGCGTGTACGACCGGGCGCAACCTTGTCGCGCGTCGTTCCCTCGTACTTGATCCTCAACGATACGCGCGGTGATACCTTCGGAGGGGTTTTCTCCGAGTAGCGACGCTGCGGCTAAACGCGGAGCGGGTCGAGTATAAAGCGCGTCTGTCCGCGCGCGTCAGCCTCGGGCGCTCGGAGCTTTCGTCGAAACCCCGCTCTCTCTCTCTCTCTCTCTCGCGGTTTTTTTCTCTCTCTCTCTCCTTCGCGCTCGGGTCCGAGCGAACTCGGAGGTGAAAAAAAACGGACGCTCGAGATTTTCTTCCCGTGCTTTGGCCCAAGCGCGTCACCGCGGCAACGATCCATAGTCCGTGCGGGATAAGCGCGAAGGACGCGTGGCGGGGGATTTTTAAATATGAGAATTTCTCGGCACCGCGTATAAAACCCGTATCCCCGAGGTTTATCTCCGCGTACGGTACACGCGGATGGAAGCCAAGGGAGAGAGGACCGAAAAAAGGGTGAAAAATAAAAACAAATACGGCGGGTGGATGCTCCGAGTGGCGAAATCGCCTCGTCCGTGCCGGACGCGAAACGTGAATTCTCGTCGGGTGAATCGGCCCTCCGAACCTTTATCCGTATACTTGCGGATTTGTTTTTTCTTTTCTTTCTTTTCGTTAGCTTTTTCTTTTTCATTTTTGCTCGCCGCGTGTTTCGGGGAACGCAGAAACGAAACGAAGAAAATAAAAGTTGTCGGTGGATGAGAGAAAGAAGAGAGCCGCGTACGAACGATCGCGATAACGAGAGTTTTTTAACGCCCCAGCGTCCTTTTTGTCGCATTAACGAAACACGACGAGGTGAATCGGAAAAATATATGAACAAAGAAACAGACGGAACGGCTTATTCGAGAACTTTGTTTCTTTTAATAATAACAATTATTATGGAAAACAAACGGGATCGTAAGGATAAATTATATTTGAGAATACGCCAAATAACAACAAGAGTGATAATAATAAATAAAACAAAATTTAACGTAAAAACGCGGATAGCGGCAAAAGCGAGGAAGATTTCGGAACAAACTAAAAACTAATCTTGGTAACGAAAAAAACCAAGACTACAATGTGGAATAAAATATAATTTTATTTCGTAATCTTGGTATTATCAATAATGTCATTTTTTTTTCTTGAAAGTTTTATAATAAAAAATGAATCGATTAATTTTTATTGAGCAGAGAGAAGAGGCACGGAGAGAAAGAGAGGGAAAGAGGAGCAAAAAAAAATTGTAAAAACCTTTCGTGCCAGTTTCTCCTCATTTTTTGTTCTCTCACCGTTACTCCCGTTTATCTTTATTTTTTTTTGTTTTTGCGGCTCGTCCGGCAGAGTCCCCGGAGTGGACTCGGCCGCCGTGCTTGGACCAACGACGATAAAAAAAGAAAGAAAAAAATAAATAAAACAAATCTCGAAGATACACAAATGGCAAGGGTTTCTCGGTTCGGCGAGCCGATACTTCGAGCTTTGAAAATGGCCGCCCCGGCCGTTTCACGGCTTTCCCGATTCGCGTAAAAATATTGAGGAAGGGAGGGGGGCGCGCTCGCGCCGAGACAACGAGACTCACCTATGTCCATTAAATGACGATCGCCGAGATGACGAGCCGCGTACAGATGCAAGAGTCCGAAGGCTAGCTGCATCCCCGTGGTGAGCAACAGGGCGAGAAAGCCCGCGGCGCATACGAGCCAGCCCCAACCACCCTCGGGATAGTAATGGCTCCTCATACCCGCCACGTCTATACCTGGACAACGAAAAAAAGAACGACGCGGAATCTGTGTACAGCGTGTATATTCGTCGGCTCTGTTTTACGCGCGTCCCTGAAAGCGCTCCAGTCCGGACGAACTCCGGACGATGAAAGCGGTGAAGCGAAAAATAAATAAACATGAAAATGGGTGGGGGAGAGGGCCGAGAGACGGGGGAAAAAAACATATTTCCGAAACGAACGGTCGGAATTCGATGCGCGTGGGATTTTTAAACTTCCAACGAAAAAGGTCGGAGCTTCAATTTTCCATTGTTCGTTTATCGATGGAGCGATCGAAAAAATTACGCGCGATGAGGAAGATGGATTTTTTTTACCAGAGATTACAAAAAGTAGACACTGATTTTTTTTTGTTTTCCCGGAGCAGGGACTTTTTTGCTTTTCTTTGGAAGGTCCGCTTGCACGGTGGAGGAGGAAGTTACGTCTCAAATGAAAATCCGGCCTAGTATCAATATTCCCGATGACTCATCGACGATTTTTTTTTTACTAGACGAAATAAAAATTCCCTAAGAATTGATTTTTCAAATTTCTTTCTCTGTTTTTTTTGCACGTTTTTTTTTCAGACCACCCTGTATACGGAAAAATACGAGAACAGAGCGGAAGAAAGGTGGCGGTGGCGAGTTAGTTTCAATTTCAAACGTCCACGATACGAGCCACTGGTTTTTCAACCCCTTTCACCGCCCGCCCCCCTCCCTGCCCGCTCCCGTTGGCGCAATGATCGAGATTGCGCGTATTTCGCAATTTCGGAATGCAAAAATAACATACCGGCGAAAGCATCGGGGTTGAAGCGGAGAGGCTGTGGGTTCGAGCGTCCCTGAACGATCGGGGGATGGAAAGAGGGCTCGAAAGAATTTTTCTCTCGGTTAAAACGTACATCGGGGGTGAGTAAAAACGGCGAAAAGTTTTTTAAAATACCGGAGTCCGGGGAGCCTCGAGAAACGTGATAATTTATAATTTTTTGTTTCACGTTCTTATGTTTTTACTATTTCCGTAGAAACGTGAAAAATGGCGGTTCGGTGGGCAATCCAAGGGTAGTATCCAACCCTGACGAAATTCTTGCTCGAGATAACGCCTCGAGGGAAACTTTTGATGATTAATATTCTCAATCGATATCAAAATGAGAAATGGATGGAACGCGGAGGTTGGCCGAGGGGCGAAGAAACAACCCCCCTCCTCGCAAGATTGAGGTCTTAATGAGAATTTTGCGAGGATAAATCTGTCGAGTGAAATCCGCTCCGGGTGCACTATGAGTCTGGTATACGTTTGTGAGCTCGGTTCGTTCTATTTTTTTTATTTTTTTAATACTTTATTTCTTATCAAACGTTTTCTTTCATTCCTTGCTCGTATCAATACTTAAATATTTAACGGGAAGTACAGTTGATTAGTTCTATTCGCGACATTGAATATTATTTAATGAATATTATTTAATTAAATAATATATATATATATATATATATATATATATAGAGAGTTTTTTATTCAAATCGGAGTTCCTTTCGAACGCCGCGCGCGATTTGAAACGTAGGTACTCGAGAAGTCGATCGCACAATCCTGAGGAGTATTTAATAATTCAGGTCTGATTTACCTGGTCGTCGAAGCGCAGGAACGCATCGATGCAAGCTCCGCAAATCACCGAGTACCCAATTCGTATTGCCCGGCAAGCTCTCGTCCACGTCCATGCACCGTACTCTTGGATCTGTGAAAGGAAAGCAAAAAAAAGTTATAAAAAATAAAGAATTGGAAATACGTTTACGAGTAAATTTTTAAATCACGAGGTATCAATTTCGATATTCGAATATGGAATTCTGAGATAATTATTTATTCTCATTATTTATTTATTATTCATGAATAAAAAATAATAAATAAGTAATCGGAACAAACGATTGTCTCAAAATTAATGTTTCGAGTATTAAAATTGACGTTTCGCTCGCGATCGACGATTCTCGCGTTCGGCGAAACATCGCAAATCCGAATTTCTCCGTCAACCATGCACGAGCATTTTTCCCCGTTTTCCACTCGCGAATTTTCGAACGCGAGGAAAGCAGCTGTTGCAAAAAAAAACAAAACAAAAAAAAATAAAAAACGCAAGAAAAAAAATAAAAAAAGAAAAGAAGCAACACCGACGAGGCTCGTCGATCGTCGAGTCCTCGCTTCCCCGAGGAAACGTAATATTCTTAATTACCACGGGTGAAACGAGCCGGAAACGAGCGAAGGAAAAATTCTCCCGGCGTTGCCGGTGGGACGAGTGAAAAAAAGGGTGGAAAACAAAAAAAATAAACGAGAAACGAAACAACACCGGAGCTGAGAAAACGAGAGAAAACAATAAAATTGCGAGAATATTCGGACGAGGGGGCGGGCGGACGCTCGGTGATTTCCGGTTTTCTCGTACAGGCAACGACCGAACCGAGTTTCCAGACGTGAAATTCGGAGGGGGAAAGAAAATTGAAAAAAATAAATATAAAAATAAGGAGAATAAAAAACAGCGACGAGTCGTCGACTCGAGCTCGGCGAACCTCCCCCGTCGCGCACATCCGAGTTTTCAAGATTGTCGAGGGACGCCCGGACGAAAGATCGACCAACGGCGAGACGATTCTCTTTTTTTTATTCCCCCGCCCCCTCGGCCCTCGTTCATTTTTCCTCTTTTTCTACTTCTTCGCTACTCCTAATTTCGCGGCTGGAAGAAACACGGGCGTCTTGGCTTCCCGCGGTTCTTTCGTGCGACGGTGAACGCGAAGCTACACCGAATCACCCGAGATCCGTGAAAAATCACCGGGGATCCGTTTGATCCGTACCGTTACGGTCCCCGGTAGCGCACTTTTCGAGTCGCTCGTTTTTATCCTCCGAACTTTCGCCCGTGAGGAAATTTCGCCGCGACGAAATTATTTTTCGTTGACGCGGCAATTTTTTTCAATCGATGTATATCCATACATACAGGATCTTTGCACGGAGGTGGATTTTTTGAAACAAAACTTTATCGTCTCTCGTATTATTTTGCATTAATCCGTATTATTTTTTTAATCGTTTAACGCGAAATGCATCGTTTTGCGTTAAAATGTATTATTTGAGGCAAAAAATCGTTCCTTTTTCAAAGTATTTTTCGACATCGAGGGAAAGACAAATTAATTCGAAATTTAGTACACGAGTTTAAAGTTCAGGATCCTGAAATTGTTCGAGCGTGTTCGAACGAATTAAATTTTCTCGTCGAAAGATGTAATAATTAACAAAAATTGAGTTTAAATTCAACAAAATTGTCGTTCCTTCGAAATAAATCGTGTTTTTAGTAATCCTGTTTTGTAGCTTTCCGCAGCAGTCCAGCCCCTTAAACTTCAGCGAGCGACGATTTCTCCAACCATCCGTAAACCCTCCGCGTTTGCCTCATCTTCAACTCAGGTTCGTAGCTTTTATTCGTCTCCGGGATTCCCGAATCCGAAGTAACACTTTTCACGCGGTTCCGGCACGACTCGAGGAATTGGTTTGCATCTCGAAGAAAAAAAAAAAAAAAAAAAAAAAACAAAGAAACATCGCTCACCGCAACGTTTGACCGATCGTCGAGAGTGGTTCGAGCGAACGATACGTTGGCAAAAAATCGAGCGTACGAATCTCGTACGAAGGAGCCCCTGGCCTCGGTAGCCTCTCTTAATTTGTCTTTTTTCCCCGAGTACGACCGTCGTATCCGTTTCTCGGATACACGATTGTACGTATCGCGGCGGTAAAAAAGTGGCCTCGGGAAAGCGAAGCGATTACTTATCTCTCGGGGGTACCTTCTCGCGCCATTTTCTTTTTCCTCGTGGCCGCGGTACGGGCGAATCTTTTCCTCGAGTTTGCTCTCTCGCGTGTAACACTGATTCGTGTCCCACGAGGAGAGCAACGCTCGCCGCGACGAATCATAATCGGGAGAAGAGCGCGTGGAAACATCGGGAGAAAGTTCGCTACGGGGGAATACATTTTTTCACCAAAATAGGGTTCGATTTCGCAATGCGGCGATCGATCTCGATCCATCGAGAGATCGATTAAAACCTATCGCGACGACTCCGACGGAAAACTCACCTCCGTGATAAGAACTGCCGCGACGAGGGGCGTACGAGGCACCGCCGACGCCGTTTTGACGTCCGCCGTCGATGCGGTGACTCGGAGTGTAATATTGAACCGGACGCGGGCCGTAATTGGTCGGCGTTTCCACGCGAACCGGATGACAGTGAACGCAGCGCCTGGGTGTTTCCGGTGGTGCCTGCGAACGAGAAAAAAGCACACCGGGGTTCGAGGGAGGGTACCGAGGGCCGGCGAACGGTGGAGGTTTCTCTTCGATCGCGAAGGGACTTTCGAGAGCGCGAGTCCGCCGAGTTTCGACCTATCTCGAACGATTATTCAAGTTTAACCTCCTTTTCACGAATATTCCGAGACTCGAGAGTTCGAAAATAATCCGGAGCCGAAGCGATTCCCAGACCCAAAGTTCAAAAGAGACGGAGTTACTTCCGTAATGCCGTTCTGTTTCGCTCGGGGAGTTTTCCTCGCGGGCTATCGGCTCCGGAACGACGACTCGGTTCTTCGAAGAAGGATTCTCCCGGATGAATCGATACGGCGAAGCTGCCGCGAGTTTCCGACAGCCGCGATCCTTTCCTCCCGCTTCCGGGACGTTCGACCGATCGATCAAAAAAGCCCCGGGATATTCCCTCGAGAAAGTTCGGAAGGACCGTTCACCTGCGTCGAGTGGTGCGACCGCAAAGACCTCACGGAGCCACCCGGATGAAGAGACGGAACGCTACCGCTGAAGCTCATCGCCGAATTTCTGCATCCACCGGGTGTTGACCAACCACCGCGAACACCGGGTCCGCAATCGTCGACCAGCATCTCGCTACTTTTCCTCTTTCGCTCTTCCTCCGATCCCTCCCGCTCCTCCTCTTTCTCCCTCTCTGCCCCCTTCCTGTCTCTCGTCTTCTCGTTACCGGGCCGTTGTTGTCGACATCCGGCGGCGAGTTTCGGTACGCGACTCGACCGTTGCAACCCGGTTGGCCGGTCGCTGGGCTCGTCCGACCTCTCCGCGCGATCCTCCGCTCGATCGCCCGCGAACCGACGCCCCTCCGACCCTTCGCCCTCGCGCCCGGCCCGATGCACCGGTTTCACCGATTCTGGCTCGCTGATCGAATCTCGTTCAGGCGGAACGCCCGAACGGTCCCTCCTCGTTGATCATCGTGACTCTTCTACTTTCGCGCCCGATCCGGAACGAAGACGTTCTTGACTCGACTCTTTCTTTTGTACGGGCTATCGATGAACGAGACGCGGCTTTTTCAATTGTTCCTCGGTGGTCCTCCTTTCTTCGCTTTCGGCTCACCAACTGTAACGGAAAATCGTTGAACCCGTCGGTTGAGTGATATAGTTCGGTTTGTGCTCTGTTAATTTTCGACCGCTCGGGAATATTATCGTATTTTCGTTGAAAGCACCGCGCGCGCGCGCTTACGAAAATCGTGTTTTTACAAGTTCTTTAGGATTTACCGATCGTAATTTTGGATTTTCGGGGAAATTAATGGTACGTTCGTGTTCAGGGGATCAAATTACATCGTGGAGGACCTATTAAAAAAATATTAAAAATCAAAAAATTTTTTCCATTTTTCGGCAAAATACGTTTTTTCGCTCAATCATCCGTAACTTTTTTTCCTTTGGGATTTGGCACTCCAGCCTGCGCTCGTTCTCTTCGTTATGATTTTCTCTTGAAATCGCTTTTTTAATCATTATTGTCCGATGATTTTTCGATTTTTGGCAGAATTTCAAAGTCGGACCATCGATTTTTCCAAATTTTTCCATACGTACCCCTTTGCCTCTTTTTTTCCGATTTTTCAAGTGGATATTCCGGAACAACTAAAAGAGATATCGATACGAATCCAACGCCGTTGTTTAAGTTAGGCAAAAACCTTTTCCAAACCCACCAAATGTATACCCGTTGCACAAGAGAAGCTCGTCCTACGACCCTTTGAAATATCGTGATTTTCAAGATTCCGGGAAAGCGGCTCGGAAAGATGAAAAAATTTTTTTTTCCGTTTTTGAACTCTTAAAAAGGTCTATTTGATCGGAAAAGTTCCGCTGATTACGAATATGCCCGAGTTTTTGCCGAAAGTGCAAAATTAGACTGGGAAAATGCGAAAAACCTTTCGTAGGCTATGTTTTTGACGTCTTTTTTCGTTTGTTTTCCATTTTTGAACTTTTAAGAGGGTCTATTCGAATGGAAATTTTATCCTGATTACGAATATCATAAAATTTTTGCGGAAAGCAAGGAACGAAGCAAAGAAAAACGCGTTTCAAGGTGTTTTTTACGATTTTTTCATAGAAATTTTGGGTTTTTGGGGAAATGAATGGTATATTCGTGTTCAGGGGATCAAATTA
>JAPYZI010001262.1:0-60937 GCA_030523105.1 Ophioninae sp. A BG-2022a
AGATATCGATACGAATCCAACGCCATTATTTAAGTTAGGCAAAAACCTTTTCCAGACTCACCAAATGTATCCCGATCGCCTACGAGAAGCTCACTCTACATCCTTTTGAAATATCGTGATTTTTGAGATTCCGGCAAAGTGGGCCTAGGAGGTCGAAAAAATTTTTTTTCCGTTTTTAAAGTATTAAAAGGCTCTATTTGATCGAAAATTTCCCGCTGATTACGAATATGTCCGAGTTTTTACCGAAAGTCCAAAATTAGACTGGTAAAATGGAAAAAACCGTTCTAGAATATGTTTTGGACATATTTACCTGCTGCAGCTTACGGTAACTATCGTAGCGACGGAGGTTACGAATTCGCGTAGTGAACAAGAGACAAGTGACAAAAGTAAT
Source organism: Ophioninae sp. A BG-2022a (assembly GCA_030523105.1). NCBI lineage: Eukaryota > Metazoa > Arthropoda > Insecta > Hymenoptera > Ichneumonidae > Ophioninae sp. A BG-2022a. The sequence continues at coordinate 392 of JAPYZI010001262.1, forward strand.
ATCGATCCCAAAAAAGCAATTATCGGGATGTACAACAATCGTGCGAAATGGGTGATCCTCATCATGAAATATGATGAACGACAAACGGTAGGAAACGCCAGTCCTGTCATCAAGTCAAAAGCGAGGCTGCCCGTTCTACCGCGCGTAGTTATAATAATTCCTTCCTCCGATTACTCGTTTCTGCCGGACTCCGAAATGCATGAAACATTTCATAGAACCCGAAGCCATAAGGGAAATGCGGAGCCGAGACTGTAATTCCAAAGCCGAAAACGTTTCATTGCCCGACGAAGTGACGAGGGTGCGGGAGAGTTTCGTTTACTCTGGACCTCATTAATTTCAACTTCCAAATGTCATACCGACATTCATATTACAATGTTCATGTTTTTACTATTATTATTATTATTATTATCCAAAATGTTATTATTTCAGCCCTGCAATTGTTCGTAATTCTTCTTCTTCTTATTAGTGTTATTCTATTTCAAATTTTTTAACAAATATTTTAACTCAACAAATTCTATATTTATTTTTACATTTAAAATCCTAAATATTATTATTCAGATGGTTATTATCGCAGCACTAGATTTTTTTCTGGTTCTTTCTCTCATTATTATTAATTTATATTTATTATAATTATAAATATTTAAGTTTTTTAAATTCTATTCTTGTTTTTATATTCCTAGCACCAAATATTATTATTATTATTATATTACTAGTAGTTGTTTGAATAAAAGATTATTGTTGACATGGGATTTTTTTAAATAATTAAATAATATATCACGTGACTCGTGGAAGCGATATTCCATTACGATTTGTTAGAACACTCGAATTAAATTGTCAAACGTCCCATAAAACATCAGACGGACAGAAGAGATAACGAAAAGTGCGGATTTTGCGGCAGAGAGAGGAGGGGGGTGGGGCGTCGAGATGAACTTGTTTATCGTCCGTGCAAAGAGTACGAAATAGAATATTTTCGCTTTGATTATTCGCTCAGTAAATACACATTTTCTCTGCGGGATCACCTGGGTGGGATTCGGGCTTCGATGCTTTACGCGTAACAAGTGAAATTCGAGACTGGAATAAACGAAAGTAGGTTAATTTACGTGTGGGCCAACTCGTCGGACGTCCCGATGCGTTTTAACGATCAACGCCGACAGCGGTAATACAAATTTTCAGCTTTGCGAATACATGCAATTATTAAAAGACGATAATATCGCAATTACGCTGATTACAACAATTATTAACGCGGAAATCGATTCATCTGTCACTCGCCATAACGAGGAAATTACAGAATGCGCCACTGACCTAAAGAAATATTTATGTAATTTTTTCATAATTTTTTAATAAATATAACATATTTTTCTCTTTCCCTCTGTGTTGATTTTTTCCCTTATATTCATGTGTACGTCTTTATCAGAGGGCGTAAAAAAATGCTCTCATTTTTTCACAACGAGAAACATTTGTCCTTGGTTTTTGAGAATTTAAAAAAATGTAATAAAATTTTATTTAAGGTAAGAATGATTTTCGTCACCCTTTAGAAGTGGACGACTCTCGATCAAAATCAAAAGAGAAAGAGATATATTTTTCAAAATCAACTAAACTTAAGGTACCTAATAAATGGTTAGAGAAATTTGTATGTGAGAAAAATCAATCGAAAAAAATCTTCGATTTTTCAACGAAGCGAAACAAATTATCTTCCTTAGGCTTTGGAAATTGAAAAAATAGGATGCAAATTTTATTGGAAGGTGAATACTTGTATTTTTACAAACGTTTTTATTGATTCTGATTAAAATAAAAAAAGTAAATGACTGGAAGATATATTTTTAAATTTAATTATATTGATACGCAAAGAAAATAGTGATAACAGGTTAAATACATAAAAAAATGATAAAAAGAGATGGGTGCCCATTTTTTACACCTACAGGATAAAAAGGCATCGAGTTTATCTGGCAACAGCGCGAACGTTGTGGAGCACTCGCAAAGTGACAACCACAGTGTCCCGGAGAACCTGAAAAATTTTCGTAATGTGGAGGAACGCACAGACGAGCCAGAGTTAATTCGCTCCCGTCCTGTTTCATTTTTTCCTTTTTCCGCGCGTTCGTTGCTATTCTCCGGTCGCGTTCTCGTTTGTGCCCCGCAAAAAGGGGAAGAAAATGGGAGAGCGAAAAAAAAATGGGGTTTTCCTAACAACAGGTCTCATCCTGGTTGAGGTGTATCTCGTAGTGTGGTTGAATGAAAATTTCTTGCGCATTCTGACCCTCGTAAAATTCGTGGTCTACGAGGAAACTCGCCTTGGTTCTTTCCCGAGACTTTAAGGACACCTCTCGTTATTTCAGGCGTGATAACTTTTCGCTCCCTCGTGAAAGAACTCTCTTATCTTCTGGTGACGTTTCCACTTCCGGTGGTCCGACTAAGTCAATGTTTCTTCAAAGATTCTTACGAAGCAAATCAAATTTACAAAAATACAATGAAATTTGAGAGACATTTTGAAATACACTTTGGGACTCGAAGGGCCGTCGATTTTCATTCAGTAAAGTCAATTCAATGGTAAGGATTACGTATTAATATATTAGATCTACCGTCAACTTCTGTCCAGTTCTATTACATGCCCGATACATTTTTATTTCCTACCAGAAATTGACTTGCCAAAAAGTTTTGATTGCCCGATGAAACGTCAGTTGCCCAAAAAGTTTTGATCATCTAGCCAACCGTTGATTACCTGATGAAGATTACAATTTTCGTCCCTGTACCCTTTTTTCCCGGTTGAAGAGAAAACTTGGCAGAATCAGAAAATGACACCACGGTTTCTATCGTAATCGGAAATCTACTCGGTTTGAACGTTGTTCCCGAGGAACCGTTTGAACCTTTTTTCCCAAAGAGCTTTGGGCCGTGAAAATAAACGCTTCTAGAATTGTGTTGCACCGGATTTGCTTTCGTCCGGGTCCTCCCTAAATGGAAGCTGGGAAAATGCGAGCTAACTTTCAAAAGAAAACTGTCGAGCGATCAGCTTTCAGCACTTGTAGGAAAGCTCTTTCTTGAATACTGAATGTAAAACAGTTCGATCAGCTTGAGTCATTGTCCGACTGAATATTTCATGATTTTATCCATTATTTACGATGATTACTTTAGACATAAAAACTGTGGGTGTTTCGACACCGTAAATGCATTCATGATAATATTGTTGATACGTAATACTGACAGAAGATAATCCTAAAATCAATATATGGTGAAAGGGAAAATGAATTCATGATGGATATACGTCAAACATCAGAAATAACGTTTTTCCACCCTCAATTCAAATGTCCACCTGGCAAATGAATATCTTTGCATACATTTGAATCACTCAATTCACCAGTATCAAAGAAATCCCCAATAAATCCCATAACCCAAGATCTAATCTTAAAAAAAAAGAAAAAGGCTTTGCTACAATTATCTCGAACCTTGAGAGTCACGAAGGCTCCCAAACGCGGAAGTGGTTTCACCGTGGAACGTCTTAAAACGTGTGAATTTTCTCGAACCTTCTAGCAGATTCCACCCACTTTCGACTCGGCTGCAACACCGATAGATCAGAAAGTTTTCATACGATTTTACCAGAACTCGCCAAATGGGGTTCTCGCGAGATTCCTACCTCTGGGACCATCAAGAAATGTCATCGTCATGATTCCTCGTGGGGAATGACAGATCCATCGTTTGTTTGGATCAGAAACGCGCGTTCGCCGCTGTCAATGCGGTTCTGTTTGGGTTTATTTTACCGTAGTTTTTCCTCGCTGTTTGTGGAAGAGAGACCAGCGTTCTCGAGGGAAGTGCCTAGGTGACGCTGTGGTGATGGCTTCTTGTTCGTAAAATCACAAACTACGTCTCGTTGTTAAAGGATTGCCAGCGAGGAAACTGTCGACGAGGATTACAAGAAAGAGGAGAATACATGGAAGACCGTTCTCTCTCTCCCTCTTTCCCTCTCTCTTTCTCTTTCCATAGCCCAAAGGAAGAAACGTTTGTGAAGTTTTCCTGGTTTGTTCTCCTCTCTGTTTTGTACCAAGGGATTGTGCATACACATATACGTAACGAAAGAGTTACATAGGGACAGAGGGACAGAGAGAAAGACAGGGGGAGAGAGAAAGAGAGAGTCAGAAAGATCCGAAGAAATGGCAATCCGGAAAAGTTGGATGGAAAGTTGAGGAGAATGAAGAGAGACAGGAGAGTTAGCTCGGAGGAGATATTTACCTAACAGAGTAGTTCGACCGAAAAACCTCTGCTTCTCTTTTCCATCTCAAACCGTTGTACTTCCTTCTCCGATCCCTCACCCTTCACATGCTGTACTTCTTCCGCCTCTGCGAGCCTCAGCTAGGGTCAAGAAAAACAGGCGACCCAACCACCGTACCAACTACTCTGCTTGTTTAGGACTCTTTTCATCGCGCAGATTCAACCGTATACACACCAGACAACGATAATCGCCGAGGGGAACCATAAAAAAATACTGAATTCCCTGTAGTTACTTTTTATCGGGTATCAATTGTAAAACGTCCAACTGGAGAATCACTTTTCTATCTTCGATTCAATATCAGAGTTGTACAACCCGGAAATGCTTTTCTCACGTCTTTTTTTTTTTATTTTGATTGAAATGAAAGCATTTTTGGAAACGTTGCCTTTAAGGAATGAATTTTGAAAAATAATTCGCAATAAGGAAAGAACAGGAAACCTTAATCTTAAACTTTACCGGAATTTTGTATTGGAAAAATCGAAAGTTTTTACAAACTCGTTTACTTGAGTTACCAAACATTTTTTTCTTTATTACTTTTTTACTGCAATTAAGAAAAATCTTCTTTTTATTTTTATTGTTTTTCTCTATCGTAATAGCAAGATATTTATACTTTTTTATTCATATTTTTCTTATTGTAATTACGAAATATACACCTTCCCAGTATTATTGCTATTTGTTATCTCGATTACGAAATTTCTATCGTTACAGTTTTTTTTAAATCATGTTTACGAAATATTCACCACGCTCTCGCAACCACTCTATTTTTCGCTCGCATCCTTCTGGTTGATTTTCAGGAATACCCGAGCGCACGGTTGGTTGCATACTCACAGGGGCCTCCTGCCAATCGCGATACCCAATAATTCGCGTCTGGGAGGAACACCCCGGAAGAAAAAAAAATTCGATTGCTGCATTTGTTCCGGAATACAATGTTTGTATTCGTATCAATATGAGAGCAAAAAAAATGATACATTTATTTCATCACCGTAAAAAAGAAAGGATGTCTGACTATGAATGGCTTGAATCACTGCGAGAGCGTCAGTCGAACAAAAACGTAACTAAATACTAGGAACGTGTTTTTTTTAGTAGACAAAAGCGCTTGATTGATGAGTCTTCAACGAAGGTTCAAACGAAATGAAATATGGGTGAAAAAAAATGTTCCGCCCCATCATTCGTTCTCCTCTGCTGACGGTGCAATTAGTCCACTTGATACGTTTTATTATTGAATACTCGTTCAATCATTGAATAATTGAATATTTCTACTTATTGTATTTCAGCGTCTATTATTTTCGCAAAATTGTATTGGCTTAAAATGCAACCCGTAACGTCCAATGGATGATCAGTATTTTTGACGTTATCTACTGGACCACCCATTTTTGAACTTGCTCGTAATTACGAAAATGCGTGTCTTTCACGACGAGTCGAACCGGTCGAAACAAGTGGCAATCACTTCGAGCAAGGAAGATACGTTAGTTGATGAAGGATCTCGTATTCCAGTTTCCATTGGTGTTGCTTTTTTCATCACCGATTCAAAGCCGAACCGAGTGTGCGCCAAAATCGTTTTTCGGTGATTGAACTCTAACAATGGTTTTTTTCCAATCAAATTATCGTTCAAACGCTCCAGCTTCTCTTGATAACGTTCCGGAATGACCGTTTACTTGATTTTCAAGAGCTGATGAAAGACCGTTTCACTTTGACTTCCACCGTATACGCGGAGTAACTTTCATCATGGACGTTCCAATTTGTCCGTCTTGATGACGAGCCAGGATGAAACCTAGTGCTTTGAGGCTTGTCGAAAGATATAACGAAATGTTGGTGATAGGTTTAAATCCCTATAATTAAAGTGTCCATATAACAAACCAAAACAAAAGTTTATTTCCCTCTTTGAATCGGATGTACCACATACTCCATCAAAAATCTTTAATCGAAAGCCCTAAGCGTCAGGTAAGCGGATCAAACTTTTGACAAATCGCTAGCAAATGTTGAAGGACTTGCCGAAAGATAATAGCTCTCGTTATTGCTCTTCATTAAAACCCAATTAACTCTCGATCGGTCTCCCAACTAATTATTATTATTATTTTTTATTCGTTTCTTCCTCTCCTCGTTTTGCTTTTTCATCGAACTTTTGGAAATGCCAAAATAATTTGTTTACGCGTTGATCAGTGGCAAAATCGAAGTTTCTCGGATAGATTGGTTTCAAGGGTGTCACGCGCAGTAGAGGCGCCGAGGGAGTTGTTATCATTGATTTAAAATTCACCTGTGGCTGACAGGAAAAAACGAACGAATCGTCGAATCTGAAAACTTCTCTATCCACCCTCGAGGAAAAATGCTCTAGTGTGGAGAACACTGACGCCCCGGGGAAAAAAAAGACGCGGCGCAAATGGAAAATAAAAATGAACGGATCGACAACTTTTTCGTATCAATCTTGTCTTTCCACAATTGCGGTATTCGGTATTTGTACTTTCGAAGTTGCGCGTGGGGCACCAACGAATTGTGGGATTATCATCGTTCTAGAATTACTCATCAGTTCTATTATGAAGAAATACGTTTTTGACGCGATTAAAAAAATCTATGTAGAACATAAAAGCATACAAATTTTCAAAACTGATAGAAATTCTTTTATCATTTTAAACTTTCCTTCATCTTTATCAAACGCCATTATGAATAAAAATCCTGCTCAAGATACATGAAAGGCCTGATCGGAAGTCTTGATTTTTTTTACCAGGCCTGGATTACGATTTTTCATCAAACCCTGATCATTTTTGTGACACTCGTCCTGACAGTTTGATCAAAGTGAAAAGTCACGGCTTGGCCAGGCTAGAACATCCGGGTTTGATCATGATACGATACGGGTTTGATTATGATTCTCCACCTCATATTTATAAATTCGGCTTAAAACGCCTAAATCGTTAAAACCATAAATATAAAATATTAAAAACTTTATAACTGTATCCAGCACCGTAAGAATTGAAGTTAAACCGTGTGACGCTGACACGTGAGATGCTAATTTCACATATACCGGCAAGTTTTCAATTGGAAAAAGCTAATGGCTGAAGACCGAGCAGTGTTGGAAAGAAAAAGATAGAAAAAGAAACGAAACGATCCTCATAAGTGCCAGTAATGATGGAGGTGTCAACCGAGGCTTGTAAAAAGACGAGGAACGTTCGATAAATCAGTGATACTCTCCCGAAACAACGTATCATAGCAGCACAGTTAAAACGTACGGGAGAAAATAAAAGTGGAGGCATCTGTCAGATCGAGTTTATACGTTGACGGACACGATATTTTTTTTCCGTGCCATCGGGTCATAAATAAACGTCAGCGATATCGGGAATTGCGAATAAAAAAAAAGAAAAACACAACTTTGGCTTCGAAAAATAAAAAGCACAGGACGAAAAAAAACAACCCGCGTATAAAGTCAAGAGTCTATTCGTAGCGTCGCGATAAATCAAATATATACGGGCGTCAACGTTTCTGGATGGCTTCGCATTGCCCGGATCAATGGCGCAGCTGGATGTGATATGTTGTGTAAAAAGAGGAAAAAAAATAGAATCAAAACCGAGCGAATTCGGTACGGGATTGTAGGGGGTAAACCACCTCCAAGCCCCATCCTCCTGCCGGTATAAATTGGCGTATGTGGCCCAGACTTAACTGGTGAATCGATCGCCGATACAAATTGTTCACACTGCTCCCATTTGGACAATACCAAACATATTGTACCTTTCATTAAATTTTCTTTCTTTTTTTTTTACCACTCGGTCATGCAAATTCCAGTCTCCGCCTTAATTAATTCGCAAATGGTGATTCACAATTGCCACAGGAAAAATTACCACTTCGTAAAGTAGCGGGAAACAAAAAGAGTCCCGTTGACAATGTACCTCCGACGCAATTAATCGAGCCACCGTGCTGTCGTACATCGAATGAAAAAGAAAACAACTGGCTTCTCGATTCCTGAATAATGCTTCGTTCACAATGGAAACAATTCGAAGTTCAAACGAACAAAACGTTCCCGTGAAATTTAAAAAAAAGAAGAACGTCGTTTTTCAGAATTTCGATGAATTTCTGCGAACGAACTTCCAAACTTTTCGTTGATCCAGGTTGTCAGGGATTTTTGTTCGTCGCGTCGTTGAAATCTAATTCAGAGAGAGAAAAAAAACGTTTCGCGATGTTTCCTCATAATAAGAATTCTTTGAAAATTAGATTTTCACCCGCGGCAATCCAATTTCCAAAAAAAAAAAAAAAAAAAAACAGTAAAATTCGATTCACGTGCGAGGCATTGTAAAACTCAAAATAAAAGAGGTCGCAATGTGTCATTTTCTCATTCCGTTTGTTTATTTCTCTTTTCTTTCAGCGTGACATTGTCGCGCGAAACTCTCGAAAAAAAAGAGAATCTTTCGCGCACGAACCTCCAGTATTCCGGAATGTAGAGAATTTCCGAAAAAAAAAAAAAAAAAAACAAACACACACAGCTAGAACGGGAAGCTTTTATTTTTTGCCCGCTGATGTACGAGAGGTTGGACGTCAGAGGTAGAGCTGGATAACTCATTGTTACGTGACCCGTATCGTGATGTCACCCGAGGCACTTTGTTCGGAGCAACAAAGGCTTAATAACAATAAAGGTAATGGCAACTGCAGTGGTAATATGAAGCTTCCATTAGCTCGACAAGATATTAAACGTTCCGAGTCCATTCAAAGTCCAGAATTAATACCTTCCATGTATCCCAAAACGAAGATCAAGTTATGCTCATATTGGGTTCAAGAGGGAGAAAGAAAGAGAGAGAGAGAGGAGAATTGATCATTATCCTGTATTTCATGGAATGATTGATCAATGAAATTCCATTTTCACGTCCAGAAGGGACGTAGGCGTAATATTAGGGTTATCCTATTTCTTGCCTACGTCAAGGGCAATGATACAAAATAAGGGTAAATGGTGATCTTACATGACTTGGTACGGTATGAAATTAAAGAATTTAAGCAATGATTCCTTAAACAAAAAGATAACTCGACAACATTCGCAACCTCAACTAGAATTTATTGCAAACCAGTTATCGGATTTATGAAATCAGCTGATACCGTAAAAAAAAGAAGAAAAACAATAAAGCCGAGTAATATAAAAGAGTCAAATAAAATAATATATCTTGCGTACATTTGTCGCTTGTGTGTGTAGTATTGTATGCTAGCAAAGTATCAGCAGTCGTTTCGATGAACAAGGGCTCTTCGCAGCGGCTTGGAAGCGCTAGCTGATGGAGCGAAGTCTCGTGATTGCCAAGGGAGCTACAATAGACCCGTAACACGAGTGAAATTTTATATCTCGAAATTTTATAACCGTAATGATTTCTCGTTTCAAGGGTTTCTATACAGGGTTACGAGGAAAGAGAAAAAACGTTTTCATGATACCGTTGACGATGTCTGATGTAGGTTATGTATAAATGATCAAGGAAAGAAGTTTTTTTGAGGTTCGTTGAAGATCGACGCCACGTATCACGCAATATGCAGGATTGCCATTTCTTTACGAATTGTTTTCTTTATACGCGGAGTTTCAAGCGGTTTCATTGTAATTGATCATTAGCTATTGGATGAAAATAATGGAGCCCAAATCCTACAGATATCGAATGGGAAATAGGCCCAATAGGATAAGCCATAATCCGTCATTACGCGGCCAAATATTGATACGGATAAGGGTGACACCCAAGACACCCTCGTGGATCAATACGATGGTCATACAGCCTAGACGCACAAAGAGATCGACGATGAACTTCCAACGTACGAAGAGAGATGAGAGAGCCGTGAAAATCTCGCGATATTGTGGCTCCCGTCCTATCAGCTCTTCAGCTGAAACTGGCTCGAGTCGAGGATGGAATGTGCTTTTGCCTGTTCCTGTGAGATCCCCGTAGTGCTGCACCGGCATGTTTCGAGTGTCTCCTCGTCGACGTCGTCGTCGTCGTCGTCGTGGATTTAATGGAGCCCGAACCCGCCACCCCCTGTGTAGTGGGAAGCTCTAAACCTCGAAGACCCTCGGGGTCAGACCAAGACTCTGTACTTAAGGCGAGCAAGAGCTTCTCAAGCTGCCGCTATGAGGGGTCATACCAACTGAGAGAGAAAACGGAAAAGGGATTGAAGGCGTAGGGCTTTTGGGTGTGATGTATCTGGACCCGGAGAAATACGTGGAAATTTTAACCGATACTTTTTTTTTTACGGAAATGAGAAACTGGAGTTTGTCAACCTTCGAACGACGATTTTTATAGCAATTTTTTTATTTATTAGCTTCGGTTTATAATGGAAAGAATCGGAAAGAGGTGAGGAAAGGTGGAATCTAAAAATTGTAAGGAGTTTGGTTTTGTTTTCAAATTTTCATGTTATTCATGGGTTTCTCAAAAATCCTCGAATTTTTTTGGATCGAATTTTGATCGGGCTGAATTTTTGTCGATCGAAGATGGTGATAGGATCGAATGCGCTCCGAATTAATTTGAGAAGGCCAAAGTCAAAAACAAGTGAGAAAGTGACAATAAAAATCCAGCAGACGTAGTCGAAAGTCATGAGGAGCCCAAAACAGAAGGTGATGGTAAACTCAAAATGGAAAGTGAGGAGAAAGTAAAAATGAAACGTCCCACGAGGTGACCAAAACAGTGATCCGCGAAAAAGCAGAAATTGGAAGTATGGGAAATCCAAAATGACTTTTCGATGGCTCAAAGTAGAAAGCCATCGAAAAGTCAAAATGTTTACTTTGGCTTTTCAGCAGGTTTTCTATTTCGGTAATCTTTTGCTTTTATCAACGTTATAAATCCATATTAACCTTAAATAACTATGAAAAACCATAAAAACAAATAAATTGCCTTAAAATGTAAAAAAAAAAAATTAACCATAAGGAATGTAAAATGGAAAGACGCACAACCGACAATTCTACCTTCCTGAAGATCTAAGCTCGAAAAAAGAGATCCAGATAAAACCCGGATTCGAATTTGTCTCCACGTTCGTGAGCAATGACTTACCAAACGCAGTCCAATATCCGGTCCAATTTTGTTCAACTCTTCTATATACGCTGCGAAACCCTTGAGGGTTGATCCTGAGGGGGAGACATATGAGGGCGGCCACCAACGTGCCTCTGTACAGCTGTACGTTTTCACCACCCACGTATATGGTAGGATATGTATGTATATGTGAATGCTACGCCATAATCCCACACCTATAAGGCAACGACACGGCGGCACGCTTGAGCACCGAAATAAAATCCATTTCGTCCATATGTCGTAAAAGACGATGGGGTAGCATAAGGATATCCGGAGGGTTATACGCGGTGCAGCGGGAGAAGAAGCAGGACGAACTGGGTGGATGGCTAGAGGAACGAAACCAAGTGAGTCAACGTGGGAGTGAACGTCCCAGGAGTATCGCAGTTGATTCATGACGATCCGAGAACCTTTCCTGGAGCAAAGTCTGGTCCATGGTTCGGCAAAACCCCCAAGAACACAATCACCAATCCTTGACCAACCTGCTGTATCTTCGCTTATCCAGAGGCAAGCCGATTTCATTTTTATATCCATCTTGGTTATCTTTCCTGCTCGTTCTATTTTTCACTCTCATCTTTAGCAATGAATTAGCTTTTTCTCGCCCACAGTGTCGATCATAAAAACAAGCTTTTAGCATGAATTGAAGATGTAGTCTTGCTCCAACTAAAAGTACTATAAATCTGTGATTTTTGTCAGTTTAAAAATAATTTTTGGTATAGACATTGTTGGAAGTGCAGACGATAAGACAATGCAAAAAAACAATCGTTGTTTCAAAGCGTTCTCCTTTAAAAGGATCCCATATAGTTATAGGGCGAAAAATAATGACGTACAGCGTTTGCAGGTGAAACAGTAATTGGATATGAGTGGCGAGTCCGGCGTAACAACGCTGATCTGGACGCAATCGTGTAGAAAAGCTGTATGCTTTATTCGTTCACTCTCCATTCTCCACTAGGTCCGTATGTTACAGAATAATGTACAACGAGAAAACGATGAGGGAATGATCGATGATGGGATGAGGGACGTTGTCGGATTGGCCGAAGACTCGTCAAGCTAGATAAGCTTTGTCAGATATTCTCTACTTGTTATCACGGATCATCGTTCTTCGCAAACGCGATCTTATAAATAACTTAAATATTAAACTTTTAAATAAATTGATGAATCGCACACTCAAGGTTGATGGAAGGCTTGGACGTACTATACAAATGAGGATTGTCTGAGGTTCGCGAATAACGTCAATTCTCGACTTTGGTGGCGGTTTTCTCGTCGTATTGAACGGACGGTACCATCGGTGGTTTGAATCCGTACTCGATCTTCGATTGTCTGAAGGCACCAGGTCCAGATTGATAATGCGGCGAGTTGTCTTGTTGCCTGGCGCGCCTCGAGGACGTTGACATAGTCGGGGTTGACGCAACTCGCGTAACGGCCGTCGAGTGTTGCTGTTTGTTCAACTGCTGTTGATCAACGGAGCTGCGCGACCTGACGACCTTCAGCTGCGAGTTTCCTTTCAACAGAGGAACCGGTCCGACGTACTCGTCTTTACTTACGGACTTGTCATCGCTCTGCCGATGAAAAGTGTGACGGCGATTTGTGCCTGAATAATTGTGAATCGGATGAGCGAAAGATGGTAACTTTGGAGTGTACCCGTAATGGGTCTTCTTGCCAAACGGTAAATGACGATGGGCGTTTTCGAGACCCGACGAGGGCTTGTCGTGAGAGAAATCCCAAGTGTTTGATCGTTTATGATCGCCGTTGCTGGAACTCGTCGCTCCGGTGATGAACGGTATCGCTGGCTTGTCGTAATTGTAGCCCTGAAAGTCTTGGGTCGCGTTGGAACGTTCTCGATCACGATTTTGATTGGACACTAGGGAAACTCCGTACAGGGGAACTGACACAGTGCTCTGAGCCCCGTAGAGACCCTTGGACGATTGTGGCTTCATAATCTGCTGATAACTCACGCCATAACGAATACCGTAGGGCACATGGACGGGATTCTCGATGAATTTGGTGACCTCGATTGGATAGGGAAGCTTGAGGGGAATTTGTACCGGATAAGGCTGAGGGACGTGGACCTTTTTCTCAACGATCTTCTCGACGGTAACCGGTATGTGAACCGGTTTCTCAATTATTTTCTCCACTGGGAAGGGCTGAAGTATGTGTACAGGGTAGGGCTGAGGGACCAACCTCTGAACTGGGTAGGGCACTTTCTTCTCTATTATCTTCTCTATGTGGACCGGAAATGGCTGCAGGATTTGCACTTGTTTCTCGATAACTCTGTCAACTGGTACTTGTATGTGAATCGGATAGGGAATTTTCTTTTCGATAATTTTTTCGACCGGATACGGTACTTTCCTCTCAACGATCTTCTCCACCGGATAGATCACTTTCTTTTCGATTACCCTGGGAACCTCCACGGCGTAAGGCACGCGAACCGTCTTTTCTACCGTCCTCTCTCCTGTCAGTGAACCGGTATAAACATTGGGCACCACTATCCGAGACCCGTTAGAAACAGACTGAACACCGTCATTGGAACTCCCTGGATTCCTAGTGTACAACTCGGCCCAGGGAAGGCTCGATGACGGTCGCTGCTCTGGTTGTCTCACTTCCTCATCCACGTTCTCCTGAACTTGGTAACTTTGTTCCGGCGAGTCCTGATGTTGATCCTGGATCAATTCGTGGAGTTCGGACCATTCGCTGGCGCTGAAGTGACGCTGAACACTGTCGGAGTCGGCCAATATTTTCTGCAGCTGAGACAACACTTTTTTTGGTCGTTCAACGGACTTTGAATGCCCAGCATCCAATTGCCGTTGGGCAATATGTCCATTGTCGTTGGCTTGAGTTCCCGTTGGATTCACCTCGACATTCGGAATTGGGGTTTTGGCCCCTGTGTACTTGACTTCCGGTATACCGTCCCTTATTAATTGGATCAGCCTTGAAGCATCCTCGTCTCTCGGCAACAACGTTGAGAGCCCATTATTTCGCTCGGTCGGATAATCGGCCAATTCATTGTCTTGACGAACCGGGTTACCGTGATAAACCGATCCACCGATGAACGATGAATCCCGAACGGTACCCGACGATAACTGAGTGCCGTGAGATTCACGAGTCGCATCCTCTTCTCGATTATATACCTGGAGAAGGCTATGAAGCTGTTTGGCATTCCCGGCGTTCTGTAACTCGACGTAACCGCCGCTCATCTCCTCGGGCTCCTTCTCCCGCTTGTTCAACGGCTCGCCAGCGTTCTCCCTCTGGTGGTTCATCCCTTGCTCGGGGATGTGATTGATGCCTGATACCTGTTTGATCACTTGAGGCGGATAATGTATTTCGCGCACGGGAACATTTTGATATATCTCCACCGACTTCTGAATCTCAATTTGCTGATCCTCCGGGTTTCGCGTGGGCGCATCGCTCGCGAGATTGCTCGGAGCTTCCTCGTTTCCCATCGGCTGGGACTCCAACATTGGCTGACCAAACGCAGGATTTATCGTCTCGTAAAGCTTCGATCTCGTCTCCTCGGCCACGATCTTTCCTAATTCATTGCCCCATCCGGTTGTGAAGTGATTCACGGCTGACGCTTGACTGTCACCCTCGATGGTCTCGGTCACCGGTGCTGGAGATCTAACCATCGAACTGCCACCTATCAGATCTGCTTGATCGGCGTTCACCAAACGCACACCGGCTTGGATGGGATTCAGGATCACCGAGGATGTCGTTATGGGGGTCTGATAGACCTGAAGCTTCGGAGTCACAAGCAGTAATCCGGAATCTTTGGTGATCGGCGATGGATACGTACTGGATACCATTGGCACCGGCGTACTGGTCTCCCCGTCATCAAGTGGACGGACCGTGCTGTATCCTTTCGAGATTTCGTTGGTGGTCAGTTCGGCAACAACAATGGGCTTGGAGCTGTATGTCAACGGTGTAGCTTCTGTCGATGAACTCGATGATTCCACCTCCGATTCCAAAGACTGCTTGAGTGTAACG
Organism: Ophioninae sp. A BG-2022a; assembly: GCA_030523105.1. Taxonomy (NCBI): domain Eukaryota; kingdom Metazoa; phylum Arthropoda; class Insecta; order Hymenoptera; family Ichneumonidae; species Ophioninae sp. A BG-2022a. The sequence goes on from JAPYZI010001262.1 coordinate 15,629, forward strand.
TACAATTGACGATCGTCGCTCTTTTGGTTATTCGATAATGCTGGCTTTCTGATCCCGTCAGCTTTGCGAATCAAGATCGTGTTGTTTTCATCAGCGTCATCCGATTGCCAATCATTAACTATCAGAGAATCGACGCTTCCGTGATCCCTCGCGGCGTTGGGAAATATCTTGGCGAATATTCCAGCGTAGCTATCGGATTCCTCCCGAAGGTCAATTCCCGCGTCCCTGTAATTCGATAATTTTGATCCGATGGTATTAACACGCGGGATATCCGGGGAACGTTCCACGGCATTGGGACTCAACGGGATAATCGGACGTGTCGGAGCGTTCGTGAACGCGTGAGAAGAAACCCCTTGACCGGAGGTTTTTTCGAAAATTCGTGAAATCGGCTTTGAAGTTGACATTTCGAAGGAAGCTGGAAGTGTACCGGAGACAACGTCTCCACGCGTTTTATCATCCGCTGAATCCTGATGGGCTGTCAAAGTCGGTCTGATTCGACGACCGAAACTCCCAGCGTTTTCCACGATCAAGAAGTCATCGGAAATCGTTGAAGACACGTCGTTCGCGGTTTGACGGGGTCGCGAACGATCTTCAGCCCGTGAAAGCTTCGGGTTGAGTAACGAGCTCGTCGTCGACGAATGACCGACGTGAATAGTCGTAGGGACGACAGTTCGATGATCCGGCAAAGGGGTAGTTGCCACCCTAGACGCGGGACGATCATCACGATGGTTCCCCTCGATTCCCTCTGATGGCTGCTTATGCTCGATGGATTCGGGCTGCAGGGGGGTCACGTAATTGTGTGAACTTCGATGAAAGGTGGTCGTTGATGAGGCAGCTTGATGAAGGCTGGAGCCGCGCCCCAACATCAGACGATCGTTATAATTATGCGGCAAATTCACATTGGACGTATCGTCGTTTGGTTGCGTTTCGAGGATGTTCGATGGGGCCACGTCTTTGCTGGTGTAATTCACTGGAACTTCGACGAGTTGGCTAGAAAGATTAAGGAATCGCTGATTCGGTTGATCCTGGTGAACTCTCGGCTCTTCATCCTTCATAGACAACAACAGAGAAAACAAAATGTCAATTTAATTCGTTCATCCTTGATCAATGAAACCGCCATTTCGCTAAGTTTTTCAAACCTCACTGGTTCCAGAAAAACCGCAGAACTGATCGTCATTTTCCAGCAGAAAACTTCTCTACGTAAAAACTTTTAATGGAACAACTCCAAACAGCTGAACTTGCGCAGGTCAAGCGCTGGAACATTTTTCACAATGCCAGGGTGGAGTCCGAACATACTGGAAAATGACGTTCCGCGGTCCTCCCACGCACTAGTACGACAACAATACTAACGACTCGGCTCCCATTGAGCAGCTTTACGACGTGTTCGCCAGAGGTGAAATGGCTCGTAGCAACGCTATGATCATTCGCAACATGATACTTCACCAGGGGATGATAACCCCATTCGTCGGCGTAATACTTGACGTCCGTCGAAGATTTCTCGGCGTTCACGTAGTATCGACCACTCGCCAATTTTCCCGAGCGAGACTCCGATTTTCCTTGAATTCCCTTATCGTCATCGTTGCTTATCTCATATTTGTACTCGTATCTCGGCGGATCCTGAAATCAGATGAACATGAAGAGGGAGAGACTCCAATCAGAAGAGTAACAGAGACAGAAGTGTTTATTTCATGATATCGTGTTGAAAATTTCTTGGGAGCTGATAACGAAAGAGAGAGAATATATAATTGAGGGAGAGAAAGGAGTAGAAATATATATATATCCAGAGATAAACTTTTATTAAAGCGACAGCTCAACTCTAGAGTTTTCACAAAATCTATTATTTCTCTAAAACAATACTTTAGCCTCGTATAAACAAAATCCAATGATTCTACTAATAAAAAACAATTTTAAAACGTTCAAATATTTGCGACACCATTTTTATTTCTATTTTTTCTTAACGTTTCGATTTTTCGTTTTTCCTTGTCGAAATGTTCACAAATAACCACCATACGATTATTCACACTTACCACAAAAACAAACAGAGACAAAGGAACACAGAGAAAGCGAAAGAAAATCAAAAGACGCAGAGAGCCGTAAATACAAATAAACGACAGAAAGAAAACATATCCTTCCTCGTTTATTTTTATGCCTGAATGGACGGTGGGTCGTTGGTAGCTTTATACAAATTTAATATCCCCATTATATCGCTCTGCTCGGTACTAAGTTTTTTTTTTCTCCCGATCCTGATACCACGAGAGACTCTTTTTTTTCCTGGTCGATCGTAAAAGTTTCTATCACTCCGCAAAGCGGTGGGGGGGTGCACTCTCTCGACAGATTTTACCGACGTATACGTTCGCCTCCTTTTGTCGTTGGTGAGTGAAAGAAAGAATTAAGGAGAGACTCTTTTGCTCGGCAAAGCTACCTACACACTTCGCGGACGTGATTCTCCTCCCCTCCTCCTTACCTCCCCCCCACGAAAAGTACACCTATAAATATACACTGCGCTAAACCACTACTGGATACTGCCAACGCAGTTACAGAGGACCGAGAGTACACGGACGTCCTGATGGGAAATGGAAACGGATTTCGAACTCGGAGAGAGAGAAAAAGAGACAGAGAGAGAAATGGGATGGAAGGGATGGTGGAGGGGGGGGGGGGGGGGAAAGATGAAGAACGTGCATAGACAGGAAGTCAAAGGGAGAGGAACATTCGAGGGACTCGAAGAGGAAGTTCGAAAGATGCTGTAGCCCAACACAACTGGCGAGAAAGTGGACTGCAGTTTGTATGTACCGGGTGACCGCGCGTGTATGTGTGTGTGTGTGTCGGCGTATTTTTCACGTACTTTGGAAGGAAACCATAAGAGCCTGAAATACCGAGCACTCATACATTTTTGGAGTCTGAAACGATGATAGGATAAAAGATTTCCTGGAATGTTATTCTTTTGTTTTTTAAGAAACGAATAAAAAATAGTTTGCCAATTTTTGTTTGGTTCGACTTAACGACCGGGGTTTTGGAAATATTGCGTGTAGGTTTGATCACGATAAGTGGAACATTGTATATATTGTGGATTGTTTACTGTGTAGAACTACTGAGCTCGTAATTTTTTGCAATGATTCTTGAACTTTATTCAGCCGCCTTTTTTTTGGAAAAGAGTTTTGGAAATAGAAAAAATTATGATAAGAATGAAAGGATTTTTAAATCGATTTTGATCGAAGAAAAAAAACGATTAACAAAACGGTAGCTTTTTTAATCGATTTTCATTGATAGTAAATAAAAAAAAAATGCAACCTGCCAAAAGTTTTACGGATCAATTTCGAAGTGGACAATAAGGAACAAATATGAGAAAAGGCGCTAGAAATTTTTTGATTCGAACCCCCGGGGCTCCGGTCGACTCGTAGCGCCCGCAACGGTAATAAAAAAGTAGGGCAACTCTCGATTTTCTCCGGTAAAGAAGATCGAGAGACCCACACAAGCGCGCGGAGCATTCACCACGCCCGATTGTCCGCGTATCGTTCCGAGATCGACCGCACAGTCTAGCGATCGCTTCCCGTCTCTCTCTCTCTCTCTCTCTCTCTCTCTCTCGCACTTGCATCCTTGACCCTTTCTCCATTCGATGAGACAACGATGAAGGCCTCGGAGCGCCGAAAGAACCGAGACAAAAATTGACGTTACACGACGTCCAACAAGGAAGTCCAATGGCACGATCGGAAAATTCCATAATGAAAAAACAAAACAAAAATAAACAATAAAAATTTTTCCTCAGAGCTTATAACTCAAAAAATAAATACAAATCAAATTTTGTAAATATTGAGTTCCATAAAATCTGTCAATATTTTTTTTTAATTAAAAAACTATTTTTCTATTTATTTGAATTATTATAATCGGTTTGTTCAAGTTAATTATTATCGAGGTGTTTTTTTTTTGTGACAAAACATTCCCATATTTTGTTAATTTGAATATAAAAAATATTCGATTTCTAATTTTTAGTTTTTCAATTAAAAATAAATCATTTTTGTTTTAAAAAATAAAACACGTGTATTTGAATGATACACCACTTTGTGTAGAAAATGTCTTGAGGTCTTTTTTCTCATTTAATTGGTGAAAAAATAGAACTCGTTCGAGATTGAGCATATTTTTAATTGTTTTTCTCATCTTTTTTTGCCTCTAATGTGATAATCAAGTTTTAAAGTTCAACCTCTATCCGATCACCCAATCGCTCACATTTTTCGCTAAAAACATTTATTTGTCAAGTAGCCTTTTTTCAAGAATAAAAAAAACGAGTGGTCCAATGTAAAACAATATGGCGGGCGGGGAGTCCGGCGTTGGCAACTTTCCGAGTCTCTCAGTAGAGAGTTAAGGAAGTCCACCGATGTACGTAACAAAACTCCCCGGCACTATTTCCCCAAACTTTTCCTGGCTCTCCGTTGTTCCTCGATTTCGAGTCTCATCTTGAAAATAATACTTTCCGTCGGTGTTTTGAGAAAAGCTTTCTGCCACTTGGCTTCGAAACTTCAGGATTTATTTTTACGCAAGGTCCGCAAAGAAAAAAAAAGTTCGCTTAAGGAAAAGCTTCCCGAATCCCGTCTCGTTCTTAAGGGGTTGGTCTGCTGCGGCAACTCGAAAATCAAGGTTACAAAAAAAATTAATTTTTAATAAAGATATGAAGAGATGAAAAAAATATTTGTAACATGTTTTTTTTTTAATACGTTCACGAAGTTACGAAAGAAATTCAATTTTTTGAATCGATCAATTATCAACAATTAAGACAGTTAAGTGGAAGGTCAAGGGCTTTTAAAGATCGGAGGATTAACAGAGTACTTAATTTTATCCATCAAATAATCTACGTTATAACAAAAAACGATTTTCTATCTAAAAATAAATAACTATGGAACAAACTTTACCGAGATTCTTGATTATTGAAGAACTGAGTGTTTAAACAATGTGAAAAAATTAATATCTAATCGTTTACTAATTTCTTGAAAAAAAATCTCATTTCTTGACGATGAAAAAATGACTTATTATATAAAAATGAAAATTTGTTTCCCCGTATCTCGACATTTTCACCATAGGTTGGATCTGAGTACGAACGCTTTAATCTGACTAACCTAAAGTGACAATTTTTAATTTTTGTGTTATTATTACGGTAAATAGACTCCTGAAATGGACTTCCTACTTGGTGGCCGTACGTTCTCGATGAATGAATGGCCATCAAGGATCGATATCCCAAAGGGTCCGCCGAATGAATAAATTCCTCTCCACGACGGTTCGTACCTCGGGTAAAAACCGTCTATGAATTAGAGGCAAGTACACGAACGTGTGTACAGATACATGACCGTATAGGTACGCCCTCGACCTTCGGGGCATAGAAATCTCTGGCCTAGATCTACTTGCGAGTAAGAAGCCGTGTCTCCGCTCTATATGTAACTATACACCCGAGTCATCTGTATCCGAGAGTGCATATGTACAACTAGAATAACTTGTAGCTCCCTGAAGTTACGATACAGGTGCAGTCAAGCGCGTACCGGTCATGTACTCGTTTTACATAGCGATATATACACGCTGTTACACGTATAGAATAAATCGATATACAAGTGCGTACGTGTAACCGGTATCGTTATATCGCTTTCATCATCATCATCATCATCATCATCGTCATCATCATGGTTATTAACAGTACCACAATTATTATTGTCATTGAATCGTAACAATTATTTTGTTCAGTTATTATTTTTTCCTTTCGATTTTTCATGACTTTTTAAAATTATTTTGTTATTATTTTTTTATTATACTTGTATTTATTATTATTTTGTATTAATATCATCATCATCATCATCGTCATTTTTTCAGTTATTTTTTCTTTCTCTTTTATTATTATTATTATTGTTTATTTATTTGCAGATTGTATTGCTCCGAGAAACGCATTTATGTATCATAGTTAATGTCATCAATATTATTGTTGTTGGATTGCTGCGATTGTTTTTTTAAAAATGATTATTTATTACTTTCGATTTTTTAAAGTTTGTATTATTTCTTATTACGCAAATTAATTTTATTATTGTTAATATTGCTATTGTGCCTGTATTTTTATTATTATTGTTATTGTTTTATTTATATGAAAAATATGCATTCTATTAAATTTAGTATTTTATTTCTATTAATATTATTTTTAATTTAATTGGAGATTAAATTGCACCAGGCAATTCACTCCCTCAGCTTGTAATAAAAACATTCACAGAGATCCCAATGAAAACCTTCAAAAATGAAATTCGTTTTGAAGAAGACAAAAAAAAAACGGTTTCATCGCGGTAACGCTACGGTTGATTATCACGTTGCAATGGAAGTGGCCAACTTTATTCACACGGTCGTTTCGAATTTCCGTCTATATAGCAGAATGAAAGTGACGGTGGAAATTGTTAGCGAGTTCTCTATGCACATTCGCGGGTACAGAAATGTCACGTGTTAAGCGATTAATTTACCATTTCGGGTTTAGAGTAGGCCACTGATGTTCAACGATACCCTGCACCAACAAGTTTCTCTCCCACTCTCTCTCTCTCTCTCTTTCTCAAATTCCGAATTAGCTTCATTACAATTTAGTAAGGTCGATTGTGTCAATCATTCTTATAATAATTATCACTTTATTTGAATAGGGTTTTTTGGTTTATGTAGACAATGTTCACCTTTTCAATGTTTTAATTTTATTCTTTAAATTATTCATTATTAGCCACAATATTGATTATTGCTTTCATTCTTTATTTTGTTATTATTCATTAATTTGTTATTGGTTAATTTAAATTTACAATCTACACCTTATTCTTTTATTTCAATATTATTTGTTGGCATACATTGAATTTTGTTATGCTTCTGCAATTGATGAAAGGTTAGGGTTATAATAAATTATATGATAATGTACAGGGTGACATTTATAATTTGGGCATGCTTTTTTTAAGGGGCTTGCGCGATGTTTTTGGGACTGAAAAAAATATGATTGTTAATGATTTTTTAAGCCATATAACAATGTATAATAATATAATAAATATAACAAATATATATTGATTATATTATATATAATAAATATATATAATAAATATAATAAATATAACAAATATAATAATATAATAAATACAATATATTATATATATAAATATATATATTTATCATTTCTCTCTCTCTCTCTCTCTCTCTTTCCTTTTCCCCCTGCTACATGAACCACGAAGCTCGCGCATGCACGTACGATTGTATGCCGCGCTAATTACACACAGCACGGTGGATGGAGCATCGATTAATGATACGGGCGAGGGTAGAATTTGTTTGTGTTCACGTTTGAAAGCGTCGCCACCAAAAAGTAATCACGTTGTCGATCGAGGCTGACCGGTCATCCAATTAATAATAAATGTCCATTCATTTTCTTTTTCACATCGAAAAATCGCACGCTCCCTTTTCAATTCCCTTTGATCCAACAAAGTTAGCCGTGACAATTCGCGAATAGATTTTTATCAACTTTTCGACGATGTGTTTTTATTGTCAATTGTTTCACGATCCGTGGCCCAATACTACTGCAATACAGAGTTAAATTCATTTCGACACAGGAATTATCGCGATTCTATTCCGTTACTGGATCATTGATCGAGATTTAAAAAAATATGTACGACGATATGTCCGTTCACGGTAATTCACCCGAGGCCTTATCTACTTCAAGTAGAGAGGGCACATAAAACGGATAGTATCGAAAAGACGGTGAATGTTTACTGCTTTTGAGCGAGGGAGAGAGAGAAAGAGCGAAAGAGACAGAGCAATAGCAAACGAGAAAAAAAATATAAAACGAGCAAAAAAACATAAAAAGCTAAAGGAAAAAAGCAGGGGAAAAACGTGGGAGAAAGGAAGAGGATTCGCAATTCCCATTTCGCTGGTGGTCACGAGAGTCTAGCTTGGAAATCTCTTTTCATTCCGTTAGAGGGAACGGTTATATTGATGAGAGTGGAACCATCGGCGCACTTGCAACGTAGCACATAAAAAAATAAGCTCCCCCCCTCCCCCCATCACTGCCCCACGCTCAGCTACCAGATACTTTAATACCCGCAGCGAGAATCGCTCGATAGGTACGCCACAATTTTTCCTATCATTCGAATATTCCGTGAACGCACGGGAGCAACGTTCTATCACGGAGAAAAAAATTCACCAGATGTTCATTTTTATCTATACATTTTTTTTTTTTTTTTAAATTTCTCAAGGGGTATTACCGGACGACCGAAATAAACGATTTTTTCTATGCTTTGAATCGTAAGAGCTTAAAAATAAAGGACAGGTGGTATAAACCCAAATGAAATCGAACAAATTTTCGTTTCAGCTGTTTTCGAACCTTTGGAACAATTCGATTACGAAATACTCGACAGGTTTAGGAATTACACGATTTTTTATAAGGTCTTGTTAGGATTCAAATAAATGTGTAGTTTCTTTTTTTTCAGCTTCGAACGTTTTTTTTTCGAATTACCATTTCTATGGACAACAAATAAAAATTTACTGTTTGTTATTGTGTTTGCTTTTTTAATGTGAGGTTCTTGAAGGAACGAAACTTCCGGCAAAAGATTTTTGGTTATTGCAGTATCTTGATAAATGAAGTTTCCCTAAATATACAAGTGTTTAAATATATATATAGAAAAACAGAGTTTTCGATTTTTCGAATTCTCTCGCTGTGAATGTATTTTACGATTATTTTCTTTTTAATCGGTGATTTTAAGTTTTTGTTCGATGCACCAGTTTTTGCTGGATTTTGAATCGTTGAGGTCTGAAAATGTAAAGCCGAGTAAATTTCGTTCCGGACGTTTTGTTTTTTTTTTTTTTTTAATATCTTGTTAAATAAATGATTTTTAAATATGCGGATTATTCGATTTTTATGAATCTCCCGTTGGAAATGATTTTTCTTTTTTCGAGTGTAACAGTATTTTCAAATCGCAAACTCCGTGAGCAAAAAATTGGCAAAATCCTTTTTGCATGTTTGCGGGCCTATTCCAAATTATTGGAAAAAAAATGGTTTTTTTCGCTGGCCCGTGCTTTCGTTGAATATTCCCATGTTATACGCTTTTTTGTTTGTGCATTTTTTTTTACCTTGCCGTCGTTGGGTGTGTTGACGTAACCAGGTGGAGGTGTAGCGATCGAAATAGCAACGAACAGGATCAAAGTTACCTGTAACGAAAAAAGAAAAAAATAAAACGTTACTACAATTCGTATTTATACAGAAAAATTTTGCCTCGCTATGAGAAATTGTATGAACGGTTTCTCTCGATATCAATATTCCAAGCAAAAAAACTGATAAAAACGTAATAAATAAAATTATTCATTGTATCAATTTTTCATGATTTCATTCGTTCGACCCAAAAACGATTTTTAAAAAAATATATTTTTTCATTAATTTTTCGTCGTTTGCGCGATACTGAAGAACAATTTGGGTGAAACGTATTTGAGGTTTTTACACGAAAAAATAAACCTGTGCGGATTTGCTAGAGATGTACGAACGTTCCGATAAGAATTCGTAAAAACGCCCAAAAAGTGCAACGCTAAAACGAGCATAATAAATAAATGAAAAAATGATAAGTATTTTATTTTTATTTTTTTTTTGCACACCAAGTTCTCGGCAGAGGAATGCAAATGAGCACTTTTCCGCCGCCCTTTATCGATTTCCTATACGTTCCGGAAGTTTTGACATTCAAATCCTGGGACATCCCGTTGGATGAACGTAGTCGTATACGAGTCGTGATACTGGGCTCTCTCGAGCTCAGAAAAACTCATGGACGCATTATAGCGGTAACAGAAGACCCTTGTGTCTTGTTATTCGATATGTAAAGTACGCGCGTACTTTTCGGAGCTTCGAAATTTTCGCACCCGGAGCATCATGGATTGGATCAACAGAGTTCAACATGCTTTTAAAAAAATTGATGATAGGTCGATGACACTCAGCTCAAAAGAAAAAAAAATCAAATTGTCCTTTTTTAAGGTATTACTGCATAAGTATTAAAAAATCACATAAATTCTTTAAAATTGAATCAATTATATTTTTCTTGATATAATATCAATGTATACATTATTTTCGTATTTTTCATTAAATAATTTAGTAATTATAAAAATATGAATTCGACGACCGTTGGAAGATATGTAGTCACCGACGAAATCTCAGTCAGGAACTTGCCAATATCGTTAAATTTTCTTAAATTATTATTAAAATTGAAATTTGAATAATAATTTAATAATAATTTATTATTAAATGAGGTATATGTAAGACTAAACGTGTAAGACACGATCCAGCCTTATAAATCGACGATTATAATTTTTCTGCGCGGTGGTCCATCCATTAATATTTTATACGGAGTAAATTTTTGATACCTATTCGATTTTTAAAGCGAGCACTCGGTAGGAGATTTTAAATAAACAGTAACGATGTGTTTTTAATAAATAAGTGAATAAGCAAGTTGTAATTAAATACGTAAGTCAATAAATAAGTAAATATATAAGTAAATAAATAAACAAATAAATAAGTGAATAGTTACATAAGTAAATAAATGTAATCAATGAACAATAATAAATAAATAAAAGTACTTTTTCACTCAATTTAATTCGAGCGATATAAAAATCAAAATCAAAATCGAAAAGAAATCAGAACTTCTGTATATCGAACGTGAAGTATCTCATGGACATCGTGGAAGATACATCCACTGAATAAGTCCATTATGGTCACGGTTCTTCGATCGAAGGAAGCGTCGATTCATGGTTAGCCAACCAGGATATCTAGAAGCTGGATACAGTCCAGAATCCTTGGGAACATCAAGTCACGAGCTTTTCTCTTCTCTCCTCTGAGGCTAAAATGAGATTCTGGCCTCTATACATGCCGGGGAATATTTAGTCGTGCGCGAACCGCACAAACGTGAATCTTCCCTTACATTTAAGGATATACACGTACAGCTCAAAGTACGGCCTCGATCCTTGGCTCCTTCCGCATCATCGCAGTCTTTATTGCCCCTCTCGTCTTCGTTTGTCCTCTCACGGACCAAACCCAACCGTGATTTGCATAGCGTCGACCCTCTTACAACTATAATCCATGCAGGCTTCACTTTCTCTCTCTCCCTCTTCTCAGGCTTCAGCTCTCAGGATCTTTTCATAAGCCGTGACGTCTCCATCCTTCACTATCCACAGAATCCTCTGAACGTGGATGCTTACGTACCAACGATAGGATTAATGTTTCGTGGCAAAATATAGCACAATAAATCTGTACAAACTCTTACCGGTGTCAGTTTAAAAAAAAAAAGACGAATTTATTCACTGTTCCTCGTTCCTGGTTTTTTTTTTTTTAATTCTTTTCGCAAATCGAGTTTCACTCGTATGTAAATTTTCGATCTTTTTTCCCCTTCTTATTTTGTTCTTATGGATATTATTATTTCCTTTCCTTTCTCTCGTTTCCTCAAATCGAGTTTGACTCGTATGTTAATTTCTTCTGTGTTTCATTTGTATGTAAATGAAAATCGTCAAAAAATCATTGGTTTTTGTTTCGTTTTTTTTTTATGTATATATTTTTCTTTTCATTTTAGATATTTTTTATTTTCTTATATGGCAAGCATATCCCTGCTAGGATTTGACGTTTTATTTCCATTACGTTGCTTTTCATATTTTTTTTTCTCGATTTCGGAGTGTTATTCATTTAATATAGGGAAATTTTTTGATTTCTATGAAATTTTATACGTATTCGAAATTATGCTAGTTATTTCTGATTTTTGCGTTTTATATATATTTTATAATATATTTATATTATTTCACATACATATTTCTTTTTTGTATTTTGTAGGTTTCTTTTTGTGATTTTCATAATATTTTTTACAGAGAGAAAGAAAGAGAGAATAAAAGATTTGAAAATCTTTTAAATCGACGCGTATCTCATCGCGTGTCCTCCTCAACAGAACAATTGAAACTATTCGGCATTGAAAAAAAAAAAAAAAAAAAAACATAAAATTGTACATGCTCGACCCGTAAAACAATTCAGTCACGAGAAAAATATATATTTGATACGGATACAGTTTCTCGATCGCGTTATGTCAGAAGAATGGAGGTTCAGTGGATATTGCAAGTTTTCCGTTTTCGTCGCTAGAATCCACTATTTTGTCGTTTTGTATAAGGAGCTCCTTCGGGCTCGTTCCATCTTACGGGCAATGTCGGTATGCGGCGCATGCATAGATTCAAAGATTTAGTATTTTCCATGGGAATATGCCGCGCGCAACAAACGGCTGTTTCGCCTCGGTGCAACGAAACCCGATGCATAAGTATGCCGTCGATATCAATCTCGACACTCCTCTCGAATCGAACGAGAACGGGAGGGAGGAGCCGAAAATGGAGAAAGACGGAGAGAGAGAGAGAGAGAGAGAAAGGAAGAGAGATTGATTGATTGATATGCTTTATTATGCCCCAGCAAACTTTCAGGCAAAATAAGCGAGCGTAAAGAGAATAATACAATAAAAGTTATAACAAAATCAAAATAAGTTAATAAAATCAAATAATACAACGAAGAAATTGAAGATATAAAGTGAAATAAACAGAACTTTGACTTAGAGCAAAATAAACTGAAATTTAACAAGAATTCAAAGCAATAACAATAAGAATATTAATAATGATAATAATATAACGAAATAACAACAATAATAATATCAAATTTATAAAGTAATCTAATAATAATAATAATAATAAAAATATGGGGAAAGAGAGAGGACAAGAAATTTAAGAAAATACAACCTTCTAAGACGAAAAAGCTAGACGAAATAACCCTCATTGCGGACACAGCCAACGGAGGTTATGTCCTCTAGCTTTCTTGTCTTTCTTGAGATTTTATTTTCGGAGGTTTCACTTTAAGAGGTTTTATTTTCAGAGGTTTTACTTTAGAACTTTAAGTTTCAGGTGGGGTGTTGGAAAGAATTGAAAAATGACGGAGTAAAAAAGAGGTAGGAAAGATAACAAAAGAAAGAAAAAAAAGAAGAAAAATGCGAAGTGACACCCGGAGAGAGAGAGAGAGAGAGAGAGATAAAGACGAACAAGAGCTAAAGAACTTGCGAGTGAGAGGAAAAAAGTACGAAAAAAGGAGGGATCACGAAAACGAAGGAGAAAAGCTCAAAAATATAACGAAAGAACAAAGCACCCCTGTGAACTTTTTTACTCAGAACAGGGGTCCAGGTGTAAAACCGAAGAAGAAAACGGCTGCCTAGGGTATTTCCCTCCAGCGCGCTCTCGCGTTACACGCTGACGGTAATCTTTAAAAAAATTATTTATGTTTGCACATGTGCGTTACGTACATTGACATGTGCAGTAGTGCAACCATATACCCAAGCACAAAAGTTCAAATCCGCGTTTTACATTTTTCATTATTCGTACGCTTTCATATTTGATATTAATACGTATAAACAGCCGAGACGAATATACGTTTTGTGCGAACTCAAATTTCAGAATTTTCGTGGCACGATTGTATCGAGCTTCTCCGAATTTGAACACGACCTTTCGCAATTCAGGTCTAAAGTTATATTACGAATTGACGATTAACTAAAAATAATGAAGATTCGACGTATGGAATTTTCTTATTTGAAATAATTTTTTTAGAGCAGGAAATAAGAAAAATAAAACGTATTTATTCATTGAAAAAGAGAACTTTTATAATTAATACGAACGAATGAATATTCATTTTTTCAAACCACACTTTTTTCGTAAAAAAGTTTATCCAATAGAAAAAGAAAACATTTTGCAACGTGTCTTTTTTTTGTTTCAGTACAAGATCCAACAATTATTTTTTGTTCTCGATAAACAAAGCTGAACCGTTTTCCTTCGTTACAGACGAAATCTTTTTGTTCTTCACTATGAAAACAATGTTTTCCTTTTTTTTTAATATATTCGTTTGCCTTCCGGGTAATAAAAAAAGATTGAAAAATATGATAAAATAAATTAAAAATGATTACAAGCAATTAAAATGATTAAGTGATTAAAAGTGACCGAAAGGTCATCAAAAGTATAAATTGTTTTTTATTTCTACACATATATATATATTTTTTTTTCATTTTCGTACCGATAAAAAAAGATTTTTTTTGCTTAACTCTAAAATATAATATTTTTGAAGGAAGTAATTTAGACGGTTGCGGCGAAGAAGAGGTTCGTTCGTTGGATGATTTTATCGATATTTCACTTTCCCAAAGAACAGCTGGAATATTCGGTAAAGGGTTTTACCGTCGACCTTAGGAAATACCAATGGCGAAGAGGAGAAGGACGAGACGAGAAGAAATGTGATCCTTTATATTCCTTACATCCAATTTTTCCCTTCTAGGGTTACATATATAGCGTGCCAATATCATGACAGCCCATAATAATACAGCGTTTTCCTGGCAAACGAAAAGAAAGGAAAACAAATGACGACGAGACTTCGATAATGGAACGACGCGGGAGACACGTTATTATATTATTTATGGCGAGTCGTAAAAAGTGAATCCACAGCACGTGTGCCAAGAACACACGTGTGAACTTTCGCGGCGTTCTCGTACGTGCGAGAGACGAACGAAACGTCAATGCATCGAGGATTTCGGTGATGGAATGTGTGACTCTCTTTACTTTTTATCAACCGACCCGAAACCTGATAACTTCGCAAAATAATTAAATTTTTCGCTGCCATTTATTTCTATTACATTTTATTGTATTAAATTAATTCTATAAAAATTGATTATTCTCGTAAAGTCTATTAAATTAATTTTAATTTAAATAAAATAATTTCATTGAATTTTAATTGACATTGAATTCTAGTAAATTTTATTCTATGACATTAATTCTCTTGACGTTAATTATTTTATTGAGTTATATTTCGTTAATTTTAATTCGATTAAAATTAATTTGATTAAACTTTCACTGTCGTTTAGTATTCTCGATAGAATAATTCAGCACTAATGATCCAGACCAATAAAAACGAGGATTTTAATTTATCGATATTAATATTGCATCCGAGTGAATCTATTATATCTCCAGCATAATATCGCGGTAAAATGATTTATTAATTACATTTTTCATGAAATCAATGAAAGCGTATATTTGAAGGACATATTCTCGTTTCCATGCTCTATTCTGAATTTTTTAATATCGGGGAACATTTCCGTACGGGAATAAAATATTTACCTGTGTCTATTCGTATCGAATTTTGCGAAATTCGTTGAGGCAATTTTAGATTTAAAGGGAATGTGAACTTTCAAACCAAAAAAAAAAAAAAAAAAACAAACACGCTTGAAAGCTGCGAAGTAATTTTAGATACTACGATCTCAATAAACTACAAAATCTTGGTATCGTTCACCAAATTGATTTTCATTGTCAGTTTAACAGGGATTCAATTTTATATCTATAAAGCTTATATCGAATTATATCGAGCTTACTTCGATTTATTTATTCAAAGCAACCGAAATTCGCAGTATCGCTCGTCTCGACTCATTAACGATTCCTCGAACAGTATTAATCGAGTCGGAACTCGAAATTTCTACCGCCAAATATGCGAATCTCGGTTAATTGGGTCACATGGGAAAAAGAGTCCATTGTCCCAATTGTTTAACCGTGGGAATATAAAAATGAATGCCCGCGTAATTGATTTGCCTTCAGTAGCGAAATAATAAATAATCAGTTGTATCGTGCACGCATGGGTTTCGCGGGCAATCTAAACGACATCGTGTAAGTACAAGTTAATTAGCATCAATGTGCGAGCACGAGAAAAAAAAAATAAATAAGTAGTGTCCCGGAGAGAGAGAGAGAAGGAGAGAAGTAGAGGAGTGGGGGATCTTAGAGAGGGAAGGAGTGTTAAAGCCGGTTCTCTCGGCGAGAAAACTTCTCGCAAAAAAGCAAACGAAACTCGCGAGGAAAAACGAAAGACGCGGATTTTTTCTGGATCCCGAGACTGGTGGGTTTCTCTTGCTTCCTTTCCTTTTTCGCACGTGTCTCATCGCCGCGGCCGTTTCTCGATCGTGGACATTGCGATGAGCTATTACACCCGGGCGTGTAATCCCAAGGCGCGGAGGATAATGAAAATGTGCCAGACGCGAGCGGTACCTCGGCTGTACCGACGAAAAAAAAAAAGTTTCCCATTTATTTCCCACTCCCCCCCCCCTTCCCTACAACAGCTTGGGATAAAGCGTAATATTCGGCAACCAAGAATTCCGTTGTTATTGTTTTATTCATTTTTTGAATTTTGTTATTACTTTGTCATTTTTTGAATTTCAATACTTTGTAATTTTTTGAATTTCAATACTTTGTAATTTTTTAAATTTCAATACTTTGTAATTTTGTAATTTTATTATTTGGACATTTTTTAAATTTGATTACTTTATTTATTTACTATTTTATAACTTTGTTTTTGCTTCGTTATTTTTTGTTCACTTTATTACGTGTGTAGGAAAAGAAAAAGTGAATAGAAAAAAAAAAATGATGATTTTTATCAGTTTCGAAAAAACCGGAAAGTCTTTTTGAAAAACGGAAAAACTATGAAATTAATCAATCCGTTAAGAAAAACCTTATATCGAAGTGCCGGGACACATTATTTATCAATCAATATAAGTCGAATTGAACTTGAAAATATCGATTTTTAAAAGCCAATCAAAAGCAGAATTTTTCGTTGTTAGATAATTTTTTAAAATGATTTTTTTAGTTTTATCATTTTTTTGGTTAATCAATCTTTTGTTTTTTTTAATTATCATATATTTTCTTTTATTATTTATGTACATACGTACAAAACCCGTTTAAAAAAATGTAGATAAATATAACATTAAATTCCCGAAAGACCTTTACTACTGAAAATTATAAATTCACTCTGGCACTTCATGAATACCTCCGAGTCAATAACTGTCAGTGGGAATAGACGATCTCAACTCCAGCAAATAACGATTTTAGTCTTAATCAATTTTCCAAGAGGTAATTCAATTATACATGAAAACTTCACCCTTCAATTAATGGAGGACGAAAATAAATGTTGAATTTGTCATAAATCTTTTATGAGTGGACTTGTACATTCACCCATAAATTTCTTGTAACAAGCAACCAAAATGAATGACTAATTTATTCATAAAAAAATTCATTTTATGGCACACAAATAAATTATTATCATAATTTATTGATACGCTACAATATAATTCCGTTTTTTTGACAAGTTTAGGTTCGTTTGGGTTCCATTCTTTACGAGGATTAGTTAAAAATTATTCATAAAACCGTTCGCAATTAATAAATAGTCAAAATTGTTATTTAATATTTAAAAAAAAAATACAAATATTCAATATAATAAAATGATTACAGCCGTCTTCAAAACGGTTTTGAATAATCTTAATCCGCGCTATTTCGTATTTAATATTTCCGAACCAAAGTACCCGGGAATTAATGATTACATCTCGTTATCCCTGAGGGTGAACAGGAAGTCTGACAACTACTAGGATTATCCACTCGGCCGAAACTCCGATCAACCACGATCAGTTTTCACCGTATTTTCTCTATCCCTTATAATACTTTCTGACGTGTGTTTTTTTCAACTCACAGGATAGATAAGTAGCCGCATCTTGAAAGCATGGAAGACGACTTTTCTTCCGTCACGCTTCCTTCGCAAGAACCCAAGAACTCGCGAAGCTCGTAGAGCTTGAGTTGGCGCGATTATCGGGATGTGACGAGACAAGCGTTTGCACAGCTACAATTTTTTCATGTGCTCGAAGAACGATTGACAAAAAAAAAAAAATGAAAAATCATTAAAAAATTCAAAACGAAAATAAAACTTTTTCGATATCCTAGCAAAGATATCCTTTCCCTCGTTTCTTCCGATTCGAGTTTAATCGCGTAACCTTCGCGAAACTGGAAACTTGGTTTTTCATAAAAAAAAAGGTAATGAAAAAACGTGGTTTTTTTTCAATTAACGAAAAAACCCGAGCTCAGTAGTTTCTTCACTCCAAATAACTGTACGGACCGTGTTGATGCGGTGCCAAGATTGCACTGGTATCCGGACGACGATTCACTTCACTTAACTCTTACGAAGCTCCAGTTTATCCCCCACACGCACTTTCACGCAGAGAGAAAGAAATTGCAAGAGAGAGAGAGAGAGAGAGAGAGAGATCACGTGGATTCCTCGGGTGTGGAGGGCCATCTTGGGCATCGAGAAACGACAACAGCGTTTAAGAGTAACGAGCGACATGGTGCACCGTAATACAGACAGTAAAAGAGTGGGAGGAAAGCGAAGAGAGAAAGAGAGAGAGAGAGAGAGAGATGAAAAAAAGAGAAGCGAATATCGTCGATGTCCCTCTCACTTGCTCCACCCTCTTTTCGTCCTTTTTGCCTCTTGCTATTGTGCCTAAAGAAAGGGGTAAAAGAGACGAGTGGAGGTGCACGCTGAGGAGAAAGAGAGCGTAAAGGTGAGAGGAGATTGAAGCGAGATTCCTCCCCGAAGAGGAGGAGAGAGCGATATCGAGCCTCGTAAACTGTCGACGATCGACGATCTACTCCGCTTGCCCTGGATATCACGTCACGTATACAGGGTGACAATTGCCACGAGGTATCTTGTTTTTTTTTTTTTTTTTTTTTTTTTTTTTTTTTTTTTTTTTTTTTTTTTTTTTTTTTTTTTTTTTTTTTTTTTTTTTTTTTTTTTTTTTTTTTAATAAATTTTTATACGAAATAAACCATGATTTATAAAAAATGTTTCGGGGACAAGGATTTTCGTGGTTTTGTTATAAATGTATTTTTTTGCTGAATATTTGCATGCTTTTATGTAAACCAAAAAATGGTGGAGTGTTTGCAAACAATAATGGAATAAATATTTTTGGTGCCGTATTTGAAATCGTGGAAGATTTTTCAGGAGAAGAATTGTATTTTTGGGACAACCACGTACGTATTTGTAAAAACAATATTTCTGGGAGTAGTATTTGTACAATTACAAAAATGGAGCAGTTCGAATAAAACAAATTTAGTTTTATTATCTTTGTACTGTATTCACAATAAAATTTTCGATTTTTTTTCAAAGAGGTTTTGACAAATCATTCTCAAATTGGATTTTCAAAACTTCATAATTACCACCCTGTATGTGCGCATATGAAAAATGATTTCAAAGGCTTTCGACTTCGAGGACCGTTCTCGTACTGATATTAAATATTACGCCTTCGTATCCGATATTACGTAATCTCCCCCATTGCTGAAATTATTTTTAAACAAAGATAACAATTTTTATGGAAAAATTCAATATTCAAAATCAATTACATGCATGAAAAGCGTTTTTTTTCCGCTATACGCGACTTATAGCGAGTAAATTAATAAATTATTGGTGACATTTGAAGAGCTCCTGTTCCGACGCTTTTCCACATTTTTTTCGATACCAGAATAACGACTGATAACATAGCGGTTACGTGCAATAATATAACGTCAAAAAACCTGCTCGTCGCAACGGTGAATGTCACTGTACATGGGGGAAACTCCAATTAGCGGCAGTAATTCTCGTTAACCCGATAATTATTGACATTTTCACGTCGGCCAAGTGCAAATCGATCGTGAGCGAAAAATAAAAACGTGAAAACCGTACATTGATTTCCTTCTTCCTCTCAATTATTATTTTTATCCCCAAAAAAAGATACAAATTTCTTAATTTCAAAATATCACGGATAATTTTTGACAACATTTCTGCTGCAATTTTAACACATAAGAATTTTTTAAAAATCGTACGTTTCTTTTTTTCGAATAATTACTCGGATTAGAAATTTATTTGATTAAAAGTATACAAAAAATTACGCAACAATGCAAACAATAAAAAACCGCAATATCCACGAGTTTTCACGATTAAGTCATCGAATTACTATTGTGCCAAATGAAAAACAGTTAATTAATTAATTAATAAAATACAATGAAAAAGAAATTTGGATCAATCAAATTCATGAAACATTTTCCTTTCAAAAACGGTGAACGAAAGTTTATTCATGAAATTCTTTTTCCCAAAAATTTCCAATGCCAGTTTATTCACTTCCTGACGATTGGAGTAAAAAAAAATGTACTTCATTTACAACGTACGATCGTAAACTTGTGTGTACAAAATTGTCGAAATAAAATGGCGAAGAAATTTGCGATATAAAAACAAGTTAAAAAAATGTGATTTTTACCGCAAACAATTTTTGTTTTGATGCACTTTTCCACTCGCGCTCCTCATTAATCATAAACGTAGCAACTATACCCACGTACGTGTAATCTCGAGTGCGCTTTTACTACGCGTAATGTCGACTGTTTATCGTTCAATGCCCAAAGTAGATCGTTAATTCTCGTTAAGATGAAGTAAAAAAAAAAGAAAAAACGAGAATTGACAAGAAGAAATATATAGGCATGGCACGTTTTACTCGGGACGGCCCACTTGTCGTTGCTAACAGGTGGAGAAAGGAAACGAGAAAGAGAGAACCGGAGACGAGAGCATAGGGGAGCGTAGCGGAGATATCGACGACGGATAGAATGACCGTGGCAAAGATCGCGAATCCTCCACACCGAGAAAGTGACGAAGATCTCGATCGTGCACGAGCGAGTGCAAAGAGAAAGAGATGATCGAGAGCACAGCGAGATGCGCAGACTCCCTCGGGAGCTCTCGTTTATTTTAAAGTTACGAGAGAACACGAATCCCTCACGTGAATTCTCGTTCGTTCCTATTTATTTATTTATCTATTTTTTATTCATTTATTTACTAATTTTTTGTTATTTATTTATTTAGTTACTTGGTTGGTACTTTTTTTTATTTTCTCATTTATTTTTAATTTCTTTTATTTCCTTGTCTGTTCCTTGAGGAAGTTGAGTATTTTAGCTATTAAAAAAATCGTCCTTTCTACGCAGTTAGAAAACTGGGTAATTTTTCTTTTTTTTGTTATTTAATATGCAATTATAATTGCATCAGCGGACAACAAGCATTGAGCATAATTCTCGTATTCCTTCGAAATTCATTTTTTCACAAAACTTCGATTTTCGATTCATCAAGATGACCCCCTAAGCTGTAAAAAGTGAACGGGTCCATTCATAATCGGAATACTCAATAAAACTGATTCGAAATTCAACCGTTCCGCGAGCAGACTCTCTTCGCTTCCGGCCAATAACTCGCGGCTCGCTATTTTTTCTTTCCTTCGCAAGATAAACACTCAAATATACGTACAACGTATTTTTTTTTTTTTTTTTTTTTTCATTCTCGAATCGTTGCCCGGACCAGTTCCCACAATCAGCAGACCCGCTCTCACTTTTTTCATCCTTTGTTCGCGCCAACCGCGTATCTTATTTCGATCCTGCGCTCCGTTCTTTTTGTTCCATCATTTTTTTTTGTGAACGTTTTTTTTTTCGATGTTCCCTCCTGCTCATTTACAATGCGAGAAATCACGGCCGCGGATCTACTTTTCGCGATCTCGATGCTCGTGACTTCACTCCTTATAAGCGTACGCGTCTCACCGTGTACACAATCGTATGTCGAGACTATTCATAGCCGATCTCCGATCCCTACTAAACATACACTCGCAAAATTAGCAACGTCTTTTGTCAAAATATTTTAATTATTTTTTCGTTTCGTATTTTATTTATACATTTATTAATTAATTATATTATTATTATTATTATTATATTTATATATATCTTATTATTTAATTTTTCTTCATGAATTAATGATTATGAATAATATATAATTATAATTAATATGATTATATAATATAATTACAGTTGCAATCACTAATATATTAATTTTATTTGATAAAATAATTAATTTATTGCTTTTTATTCTATAATTTGGTTTATTATAATAATCATATTACAATTAACTTTAATTGTACCACCTATATCATTATTTTCATTAAGCTATTTTGTTGTTTTCTTTTTATTTTTCTTCGCACGTGAAATTCGTTCATTCTCCATGACGAGGCTCGTTTTGCATGAAAGAGGATGAGAGGAAACATTCGAGCCAGCGGAGAGAAAGTGAAGCCGTCCAGCGAATTCCCAGGCGGACAATTTCAAGCCAGGGCGGAACGGGTCAACGCAGAGAACGTCAAGAGAACGCCCAAAGGCTCAAAGCAAATTTCCAAACGTCCCGCGCTCGAATAACTCTCCAGATGTACTTCAGCAAAACTACTATCACTCCGAATTCATCCGCGAACGATCACGGTACCTCTGTCAACATCAACGAACCCGGAGTCTCCAATGTGCTTGATCAGTGGCCGAAATTACGAGTCGACGGTACGATGTGTCGTCGGGGGTTTCCTCGTTCCTCCGTACAAACCGGAATAATCGAAATTCCGTTTCACTTATCGTTCGGTCGTGAGCTCTTGTTTGCCGTTCAATCAAATTTCCTATGGAATGTCTCTGGGGAGTTCTAAAATAATGGGCAATTTTTTTCTCACGCGGTGACGATTTTTCATTTCCATGCGAAATATTTTTTTTTTCGATTAATTACGTATCGTTGAAATCATTGATTCCAATTATCGAACATTGGTGGAGCGATTGAAATTTTATGGTAGCTTTTCGTTAACGGTTTTCGGTTACGGAATTTCCGGAATTTTTGGAAAGTGATTATTATATTTTTGGAAAAAAGGGGAAGAAAAAGAAAGAGTAAAAATATGAGGTGTCTTCGTACCGGTTACCAACTCAGAGACAAAGAACAAAATCAAAAGCTCAGAAAATTAATAGTAGATGTAGTAAAAAGAAATCCATGACTTTTTAAATAGATGGCTTCAGTTGTCTATTGGATCTTGGTTATCTCTGGCAATAAATGGCGTTAGATAAGTCATATTTCATACTGAACAAACATTTGCGACAGTTTTGTGATTCGTTGACGCCAAAAAATAATGGATTTCTTTTTACTACACTGAATGTTAGCAGCAACATAAAAACCAATGATAGAATCTGGTTAGCTGAGTTTTCTCCACGAGAAGAGTCGAAAAATTGTGGATCCGTCTATGACGATAAGCGTTAAAGACTGCATCGATGTAACCGCAAAGATGCGAAGGCGTAAATCGTTTCCTTTTCCTCGTCCAGCCAGGAACGAAGAGTGCTTATCACGAGCTGACGCGTCATCCACGATAAATCGTTCGACGGATCATAATTACCGCGGAAGTCGCGAATATCGAGCATGCGCTCGAAAGGATCGACGGAGGTCGTCGAGAATCCCGAAGCGGCGTCATAACAGCCCGACGGCAGGTATCCACGAGTGAAAGTGTATTTCGTGGCAGTTTGGTCGCTGAAAGAAAAATAAAAGGAGACCGGATGATCGGCCTCGAGGACGTTGAATATCCTGGCACGTGAAAACCGTTACGTCCTCAAGGAAATTTGTATGCAAGATACCGGTCTTTGACGGCTCATCAGATTTCGTAACGCCGGGAGAAGAGATCCCCGAAAAGGGAGGACCGATTGAAACCAGCTTTGATCGGACATGCCTTTGAGAATGCGATGCGGATTTTGCTACCAAAATGGGAAAGCAAATGGCAGACAATTGAGGTCTGCTCGATCCAATCAGAAGTGATTAGAATCATTAACAATGACCACGAATCGGTTGCCTGGATATCTGGAATCTGGAAGATTACTACATCGGTGAATTCATCGGATGTGGCCGGATAGTCATTGCGCGTTGGCCGTTCCTAGAACGCAGAGCGTTTTACAACCAAAAAGCTTATAATCCCACGGCGCTTGGCCAAGCTCCGAGTGGATTATTCCTTCCAGCGAGTTCCTCCGCAACGGTGAAACTGGTGGCCAAGAGAGAGAGAGGAGGGACAGGGAGTGAGGGCAAGAGGAGAGCATCAAGGAGAATCCTTCTTCCGGATTGTAGGAAGAACCGAGTGGGAGGGAAGCTTATCAAGCGCCCTTTTGGGGAAACGAGGAAGACCCGAGATATTTGCGAAAAGCCTCGGGTATAATGTGCGATAACCAGCGAGCAGAGAGAAGCCTGGGAGGGGTTGAGTATTCCTGGGCGAGGATCGCCGAAGCAGGTAGAGAATGAGGGTGTGTACGAGAGAGAGAGAGAGGGAGCGAGAGGGTTGAAGACTGCGAAGGGTCGAAGGGAGGGGAAGTTCTCCAGCGGTTTCAGGAGCGGCTGCAACCGCGTCCATTGGATACGAAGGATCCTGAAGTGGCCAGGACGGAAGGGGATGTTGGCCGGGGTAAAGCGCAGCTTCTCTGATTTCGGATTACACGCCAGATTGCTCTCGGCATTCCGTCCTTAACCGCGTCGACGGCGGGATGCACGCTCTCCTCTATCTTCGCCGTACCCTCGTCTTCGACCAAACGGCCTGCTGACTCCAATCTCCGTTTCTGCACATCGCTGGACACGAGCAGCCGCGCAATTTTACCTCGGCGCAAATTTTCACCCGGATAGGATACGAACGGGAGGTAGTAGTCCACGAGGGGGGTAGGAACGATGCCCCGAGTTAATCGCCCATATCGGAGTTACGAAAGATTCGCAGGAATTCGAGTAAACACAGGGTTGGGCGGGTAGGGTGTGGATTACTTTTTCATCGTGAACCGGGTGCCGAAACGATGAAGACGCGGTGGAGCTTTGAGGTATTCGGTAAAAGAGATATTATTCGAGCGAGAGGATGGTCATCATTGGGGCGAACGAATTGATGGACGGGTCGATGCGAGATGAGAGATATGGTGCAAGGAGCGAATGGAGTGGTGAGTTACGGATAGCCGGGTACAACGTGAGATCTCGGGACTGTTCCTTCATGCGTATTGGATAGGTACTTTTTGCGATACTTTTTGTTCAGTGATCCGGCCGATTCTTAGCGTGTACAGTGGATAATATCACTCGTTGCACATCTCAGTATCGCTGATTAATGATAAGATACGAGTTCGACGAGTGATCGTTGCTCTTTGCTGGACGATGTATTTCGTTCCTCCAGGCTCTCGTTTCTTCGACTCGTCTTCCTCTCCCAACGAAATTCTCCGTTTCCCTCTTCTGCCCAACCTAGCTAACCTTCGTCCTTCTCTTTCGTCTCGTCTTGTCCGTGTCCGGACGTAAAAAGTGACGATCGTACGGTACGCTCGGGACTCAACGTCGCGATCGGTTTACCCGATTCAGTCGCAAATTCTGCCTCACCAAAGTACACGTTTTTCGGAATAATGAATTGGTCGACGAACCAAAAGTAACCGGAATAATCACGTTTATCGGAATAATCGATTGAACGGCAAACCAGAAGTAACGAGAGTAACCACGATTATCGGAATAATTAATCGCTCGTTGAAAGTGACGAAAGTTACGAAACGCGAAAGCGCAGACACGGCTGATGATACTCCATCATTAATTACGAGAAACACTTGGACCTGTTCGGACAACCAAACTATCGATCAGTCGATACACTCTTTCAACTACCCAATCATTTTCTCGTTCATGATATCCAATTCTATTTTGCATATTTTCTACCCTATCGCCATGGAAGTGTTTTCGGTACCGACCGAACTCAATTTAGCCCATTGTCCAATACAAATAATACGAGTATTTACCAACCCACCGCGAAACTGCAAATACCGGTGGCGCACAGTGCCCCGAAGTGCATTGTGCACACCACCATGGATCATCATACATGTATACAGGGATCATACCAGCTGACAGTAAAACTTGAACGAGAAACAGCCAGGAGGTAGAATAAAGCGCGAAATGAACGAGCAAATCGAGTTCTCTCACTTGATACACCAAATTAACAAAACTTCTCCGACTCTACAGTCTTTTCTATCTCCCTCAGCTTGTAAGCTGAGAGCCACTTCTCTTTCTCTTTTCTCGATTCAACGACGAGCGAGGAAAATGAACGAGAGTGCCAAAAGAAGCAGAAAATCACGAAAGGACATCCAGGATCCTTCGAGATCCTCGTATCCGTTCAGACTGTGTCGCTAAACTTTTCGAGTCAACCGAGTTCACTCAGCTCATCCTAACAGTCTCAACAGTTTTGCTCTCTTGCTTTGTAGGATCGTGCCAGTGTATATTTAGAGATCCGTGTACACAGGGTGTCCCAAAAACCAACGATATGTTACTGCAAATATCGTCAGAGTAGCTTATGACTATGTCACATGACCTAACATCGCCACGATGAAAATAAAATCATTTTTCAAGACATTCGAATACTATTTTCAAACTCCCTAAAATTTCTAATCTAAAAATGTATTCGTCCAAACTACGTTGCTAAAAATTATACCTGCGCAGCTATAATTTTTAACTCCTTTTATATTTCAATATTTTTTTTATCGTTTTTACCAAAAAGGAAGTAAAATCTCTCCCACGTGTCTTATTAATTTCTCAAAGATAAAACATTCAAAATATTGAAATAAAAGAACCGTGCCCTTCATTTATCGATTCTGCAGAGCCCAATGTTTGGTTTGACCAAAAAAATGTAAACGTCTATGAGAAAATTGGGTTTGAAAATTTGGAGGTTACGTAGATCTTCAAATCTTTAAATGATATTCAAACTTTATAATATTCTTATTCAATATTATTATATAATAAATAAGATTCAAATTAATAATATTATTTCAATAATATTTGGACATAAACCCTAAACTAAAAATATTTGTGTTTGCCGCTGTGATATGTGAACTATGGCTTCAAAGCCTATGACACTTACTGAGGTTATATTTGGTTATTCAGGATCATCATGAAATGGAATGTCACAATCTCCAAAATTATCGTTGGTTTCTGGGGCATCCTTTATAGATACAAATGTCTATGACTATTTATAATCGAAGTTTCTTTTAAAAGTTTCGTTTTCCAATAGGGTAAGGTAAAATAAGCCTTATAAAATAGAAGCCTTTGACATTAATTACATGAATATATTTAATTAAGTATCGTTAATTAATTAATTTAATTATTTAATTAAATTAATGTATTAATTAATATATTAATTAATGAATACTCTAGAGAAACGCATAAGATACTGGTAATTGGCAATATTTCAAACGATTACGATGGGTAATCATGAGTAATAATATGTTGAGTGATTATTCGTATTTAATGAGATTATCGTTGAGAAAAGGACGAAGACAGAGATAAAAGTTTAATTCGTAGACCGAAACGACAGAAGCGTGGAAGATTGGGTCGTTATTCATTGTTTTGACACTCGGTGTTGTTCACTCGTTTCGTGTAATTTTTCTACCTCGTCATTGCACTCCCATCTATGGCTTGTTTTATTGTTCCGAGTAATGAAAGGTACATTTATAGAGCGCTGGTAAATAACCTCGTTTCTCCTTATCGCGGAAACGCGAAAGTTTGTCACTGAGACAAAAGCTTCGGAGCTTTATCGTTCCTCGACAGCCACGATGTTTGCTTGCAAGTTTCTCACTTTGTCTTTGACCATCGTAACTTCGGACCTTGTCAGCAGTCGAACGCCACAAATTTCGACCACCCTCTCAACTCACCGGAACTGCAGAGATACGCAAATTATTTTTTATTTTTTATTCATCAACGATTTTTAACATTTGAGCATTTTTCGTTTAAAAAACATATTAGACAAATAAGTAATCGTAATTCCAAAATTCTCTGTTCTCTTTAAAAGTATCGAAAATTACTTTCAGAGGAAAAAACGTCTTAAAAAGTAATCATGTTTAGGGGAAAATAAATCCTCGAAATTGAATGTTTAACAGAAACAAAAATCTCGAAATTAAACATTCAAAAAGAAAAACATTTACCGTATCGATAAACCTCACGATTCGTCACGTACGATTCCGTTTATCTGGAAAAAGTAGTAACATCCGAAATTCAACCTTACGTCGACAATGGAAAAAACGATTATTGAAAAAAGGTCTCGAAATTGCCTGATCGTCCTGGGCGGTCACCAAATATATCGTACTCGAAACGGAAGTCTTTCGGTACCGGAGTAACACCGAAGTGCG
Source organism: Ophioninae sp. A BG-2022a (assembly GCA_030523105.1). Lineage (NCBI taxonomy): Eukaryota > Metazoa > Arthropoda > Insecta > Hymenoptera > Ichneumonidae > Ophioninae sp. A BG-2022a. The sequence goes on from JAPYZI010001262.1 coordinate 43,496, forward strand.
TCGCTGAAAAATCGTTTTATCACTCCCTGAAACGTTACGCCCTTAACGCCATTAAGCACATCTTTTAAAGTAGGAGCCACGCGGCGGTGGCAGTTCGCGAGACAAAACGAGTGAGAGAAATGGTACGAAAGGAAAAAGAAAAAAAATCGTACAACGAGAGATTCACCGAGTGCACATCATTAGTCTCCAAGACCAGCAAACGTCACTTCGGATAAGTCGGTCTGATTAATGTACGCTGGAAAACTCGAGGAACTGCGAGACACAAGAGTTGGCTGTCGGGCGAGTTCGTCTGGACAATTAGAGATAAAGACGGACAAAAAGAGCGAGAAGGAGGTAGAGAGGGAGAGGGAAGAGAATAAAAAGAGGATAAAGAGGGAATATTTGGAGCAGAGTATAAGGGAGGATTACACGGTAGTCTACTGTTATCCCAGAGGTTGGGGTTCGATCGTGGCGCATACCGAGGTCAAGAGGCCAACCAATATCATTGAACGACGAGGAAAAGTTCGACGGAATCACGTTGAACTTTCCAATTGTGTGGCAATAGTTGGTCCTCGGTTTCTCCATCTCTTTCTCTACCTCTCCTCGTTTTTCTTTCTCCCTTTTTCCCTCGGTTCTCGATTCTCGGCTGAAGCATTCGTTCCATGTTCGTTTCTCGTGTTTATGGTGACCGCGTATGAAAAAGGATTCCTCTCGCGTGCTCGATGTTTGATGTATGTCCAGTGTGGAATAGGGCGCTTACGTTCGCCATACATTTGTCGGGCTCCATCAACACCGGTATCGGGTTTCGGCATTCATCGAGGACCCACTTGTTCGGAGGCCCTTATATGGTGGTAAACGCATCAATGGTGAGCGGATTATGGGCTCGTTGTAGGCTCGTTCAACGGGGTGGAATAGTCAAGAGGACAACGGGGGGAGGTAACGACACACGTGTCAATCACCAACGGCAATCACAAACGTTCGATCACGAAAGTATTCGGAGATAACAATTGGGCGGGTAATGTGGGTGACTGAGTGCGAAGAGGGTTCGAGATTTTGGAGCAAGTGGGTACTCGTGTTTGTGACTATTTATGGTGGTTAATAACGAGTGTGTTATTGACCATACGGTTTTGAGCCGAATCGACAGCTGGAGAAGTAAAGAGATGATTCGGAGGATGGGGAATTGTTCAATGAACGAAAGAGGGGATTGGCTGCTCCTAGTCAGCCCAAGTATTTGTCGTCATTGATGACGAAGCAATGAGACGTGTCTAGCTTCGCACTCTCATCTCGTTACTTTCGGTTTGACGAGCAATTAATTATTCCGATAAACGTTGAGCTCCGAGTGTACCGTACGATCGTAACTTTTTTACGTCCGGAAACGGACAAGACGAGACGAAAGAGAAGGAAGAAGGTTAGCGAGGTTGGGTGGAAGACTGTCGTGTGTGGACAACGGATACAAGAACGGAGCGAAACGGAGAATTTCGTTGGGAGACAAAGACGGGCCGAAGAAACGACAGCCTGGAGCAACGAAATACATCCTCCAGCAAAGAGCAACGATCACTCGTCAAACTCGTATCTTATCATTAATCGGCTGCACTAAGATATGCAACGAGTGATATTAGCCTCTGTACACGCTAAGAATCGACCGGATCACCGAACGAATAGTATCGCAAAAAGTAGCTATTCGATACGAATGAAGGTACAGTCCCGAGATCCAACGTTCCACCCAGCTATCCCCAATCCAACACTCAACTCTCTCCCTACACCATCACACTTCTTCCCTAACAAATTGCTCAACAATCTCCGTACCTTTCGCCCCGGATGTCTACCGCACGCCAGAATCGATCACCAACCCTCGCATCTTCATTATACCATTCAAAAGCCACCGACTCTTACCCCACGTAGAACCGCCCCTTTCACACCTCCTGCCATCAAAACCCACGATCTCAACACACACAAACACCGTTCCCCCTCCACTTTTAGCCCCGCAAAAATCTCGCCATTCGGCACACACCGATCGTGCGTTCACTTCAGGCCCAGACCATCAAGAGCTCCATGGAACTTATCGGGCTCGCGTTCTCCCTCTTAATCCATCAAGTTTAATATACATGTACTCCGCGCAGCTTTGCATATGGTGCACAGACGCGTAGATACTCGAGAGCACGGTGAGCCCAGAAAAGCCTCAGGGACGGAGACCTATCTGTTCCAACCAACGAGCTTTATGTCTTCCACACATGCGATATCGCGCTGTGCTGCTGTTTCTGATCGCACGGTCCTATGCACTCTTCTCCTTCCTATCCTTCTTTCTCTATCGTCTACCACGTCTAATACGTTACCTTTCTCCTTTATGCGGAGGTTAGACGTCACGAACGTGAAACACATTCGCTGCTAAACCACCAACGAAACATGTCTGATCTTTACCCCAATCCTGTCTTCAGCTTTTCTGCTTCTCGATATTTATCGTCTAATAGCCTATAAATTCCTCCTCCCACTATCTCGTATCGCTTCACAATCAAACCCCCATCTCTCTTTCCTCGCGTGGCTCCACGGCCTTTTCCACTATCGGTTACTTAAATATTTTACCTCGATACCGAAGACGGGTATACCGGCGATGAACAGGGAATCGAATATTTTCGAAACCACGAAGTAACTTTAATATATTTGGCCCAGTTGAACAAAAACGATATCCGATAACTTGCCAATCAATTTCTACATTCTCTTTTTTTTCACTTTTCTCATTTTTAATTCAAATAATTATTTTTTTATGTTTCTAATTGACATTGCAATGACGATCTACTTTTGAATATGTTTACGAATATGTTTTTACGATAAAGAAATAAAATACCAACCGAAAAATCTTAGATATAATAAAAACGACATTCTGAAACTTAATTATACAAAGACGAACGTCAGAGTCACGGGTTAAAGGGCTACGAACCGCGGGGATAAGGAAAGATAATCTCACCGGACTAAATTCGATGTAATAGACTATGGACGAGTCTCTCGTACTCCGCAGGTCCCCTTTGTGGCCTTCCGTCTAGTATATTCACCAGGCTACTCTTGATACGAAACAGTACGTTATATCTTAATCCTTCTTGTTTGTATTTAGACCCAGTTCCATCGCAGTAATGTTCATGTCTGTGCGCGGGGTTCAGAGCTTGCTCGGCCAATCCTATTAAATATTCCTGGCGAACAGCCGACCGCTCGACCACCCTAGATCCGACAAAGAGTTAATTTATATTTTCCTTAATTGCGTCCATCACGAGATGTGTAGCCTGAACTCGGTTTTGCTTCAGCGTTGGACTGCCTTGGATGATACCTGTTATTCTTGTCATATTTTTGGGTTTTTGGTTTTGTCATTTTTTTTTAACGTTTTTTAGATTTCTTTGCTGAAACTTATTAGCTCATGATGATCGAAATATTTTCGCTTTGATTTTGCTACCTTTATCCATATTGATCGCTCCATTTTTGTGATTTTCATGTCGAGAGCGATTTATTTTATTTTTTTTTTGCGTTTAAGGTTTCCAATTAATTGGATTTTAAGTATCAAGCCAATCAATTAATACGCAGAGATGTAGAGATCGAAGCGAAACCCGAAATACCCAGTTTTATCGTTTCCAGTCTTACCGTCAATGAGATTATCGTAAACGGTAAGTTAATATCGGTTTGTTTGGGTTTGTTTGATATCTCGAGGGATCGTGGTATACCCCGAGGGATTTTTGGTTGAAACGTCAAGTTTCCTTTGAATCGGTCGTACCGTACTCCACAATTGCCAGCAGACATGAAACAAGGGATAATCGTAAAGAGTACAAGAGAGAGATAGCACTTTCCAACCCGCAGGGGCTTTTTTCAGATTGCAGAAATTATTGCGAATCTCTCGGAGATCTGGAGCGTTGTTTCGATTTTCCTGAAAATTAACCGCGTTTATGTACACGTAAAGTGGCGCCGTGAAAACGGAGAAAGGTACTTACCATTTATGGCTTTGCAACGTTTCTCGTATTCCTCCGATCCGAAAAGAGATTGATTTCATTATAATTATCGTACTACGATTGCGACGTTTTTTTCCTTCAATTGTTTCTTAACTTCGTTAGAAATTCGTGCACCTTTCGCTTCAGCAAGAAAATTCGTTAAAACGAAGAAACCGATCGAATCAAAATACAGACTTTCAAGAAAACTTCAAAAAAACAGCGTCTTAAAAACTTGATAAATTCAAGTACGGAAGTTACCATCAGCATAATTTCCCATCATCAATGTTGCTAATAAACAAATTACTACAGCTTCGCGCAAGTATTTTATTTTTTTATTTTTTTTTTTCAATTAATTCTGATTAGTATGAATTACATCACACGATGAAAATTGCAAAATCCAAAACATCGACATTCTCTAATACCCAAACAGCTTCGTCAAAATGTCCAAATCATTATTGCCGCGTAAAACATTTTCAGCAATGTTTCGTCGTTGATTCTACGACGTTAAGCAGGGCTAAGCAGCTTCTGATTGTCTGATCGGTGACCGTCATGGAAAAGAGAAAAAAAACGACAATTTGTTTTCGTATTGTTTTTTTCCTTTTTCTGGGAAGAGGAAAAAATACGAAAAATTGTCTTCGTATCTTTTTTACCTTTTCCTGGGAAGGGAAAAAACGAGAATTTGTCTTCGTATTTTTTTTCCTTTTCCTGGAACGATGAACACTATTGGCCTTTCCTATTTCTTACCGAGTCTTGGAACAATGAGCAAGTCTTATCTTTGATGTCCATCAAATTTCCGTCAAAATCAAATTTCTCCATTGATTATTATCTTAAGTTCTGTTTCTTGAAGTTCTCGCATGTTTCTTGAAGTTCTCGCATGTTTCTTGAAGTTCTCGATCGAGTTGGATGAAAAATAAAATCGTTGAGAAGAGATCGACCCGTTATTCGTCGGATTCGAATAATTCTGGAGAACTGTTCTGGAAGGAAAAAAAGAGAAGCGAGAGTGTCCTTGCCCCTCCCGGGCTTTCGCAGTTCGGGAATGAAAAGAGGCGCGAGGTGGGAAAAAAAAAAGAAAAGAAGAACGAAGGGTGAGAGATTGAAGCGGAAAAAACGTTAACGTATGCTGAAAGTCCTCCAGCGGTGACGAGGAAGAGAAATGGAGGGTGGAAGAGGAACACGTTCTTCAAACGCGTTCAGCCTCGAGCGAAAAAAGTTTGTTGAAAAAAAAATAAAATAAAAAAAAGAAGTAGGAAAAGAGTGAGGCGCGGGGGAACAAGGGAATAGAGTAATAGTTTTGTTCTTACTCGAAAAACGATGATAAGACACGCACACCGACAAACACACGGCCACCGCTTGCTCCGCCGAGCACATTCATGACCGCCCTCCCTTCGCGGCTCAAAAAAACTTGCCTCGGAAATTTATCGTTCTCATTTAGAAGAGAGGTTTCGCTATCCGAAGAGCTCTCAACTCTAACCCTCAAATGTATACGTATGTATTTTATCACCACCGACGTTTTTTTTTTTATTCTTTTTTCTCGTTTGGGCCCCGCGTCGCGTTCCGAAGACGCGGGATGTGCCAATGCGCCAGAAAAACCGTTAAGGTATTTGCGATCGTGACGAAAAAAAAAAAAAAAAAAAAAAAAAAAAAAAAAAAAAAAAAAAAAAAAAAATATTATGCATGAGAGGAAGAAAAAAAGAGGAGTTATTTATGTTGGATTCTTATTATTTTTTGTTCGATTGCAAAAATACTTTTTTGCAATCGACCAAAAAACGTTTTTACCAAATAATTGTTTAATTCTTTGGTAAAAACGTCTTCTATTTTTCTGAATCAGCTCGCGAATTTATCAGAAAATAAAAAAAAAATGATACGTTTTGTGGAATAAACATTTAAGAAACAAAGAAAAATGTCTGAAACAGAAATTCCGACGAGCTCTCTGTTTTCCCCCGTGGAACGAGGGAAATGCGACTGCATCGAGGAAACGATAAAGGATTAAATGAATTCATTTCCTTTGAGATTACAAAAGCGGAGAGTTTTTCATTTCCTTGCCGGTGTGTCCCTTGTTTTTCTGGATTAAACACTGACGAAAGTGGAAAAACGTTTTTCCGATAACATTTTTCGGAAAAAAAAAAAAAAAACGTTTAAACAAAAGCGAAACGAAACGCTCGTACTATTGAGCAGTATAACTTGAATCGAATATAAAAAAAATGATTTAAAAAATACAGAAATAAGATGAAATTTTCTTAAGGGGGGTGACAACCAACGGCATTTTTGTTTTTTATCCAGATATCAACATATATTTGATTTCCCCGTCGCTCTTTCTGTCTCTCTCCCTCTCTTCCGGGGAAACGTACAGTTTTCATATACATATACATATTTCATATACATAAACATACGTATGTATATATACACGTTCGTATACACACACACGCGTCATACTCGATATACATATTCATTTATCGTATCGTTAATTAATATCTAATAAGATTTTTCTGTGCTTTTCTTTTTTCATGTTCTTGTTTTTTTTTTTTTTATTTATTTTGTTCGTTTTATATATAACCTTTTTCTTTCTTTAATGCCTGGATGTTCGATTGCCATTTCATGTTTTTTTTTTTTTTTTTTCGTTTTTTTTTCTTTCCCCCGTCATTATACAGTTGCCGTGGTCGTAGCCCAGGAAGAAATTATTGCCGTCGCTACGAGAAGCCCGAGGAGAATAAAAGATCGACGCAGCTCGGCCACGCTCGTACCACCTGAAATCAGAAAGTGCAAAACGCATGAACCCAGTTCGCCCGAGTAAAGAACGTGGACGAAACGAAAAAAAAAATTAAAAAAAAAATCAATAAAAACCGTTTCTTCGGTTATTACACCTCGTGAGATGCTATTTATCATTTTTTTATGGTTCCGGAAGTCTCGTGGTCGCGATCGCTGCGCCGCGTATCGTTCTACGTACAAAATAACATTTTTTTTTTTTTATACATTTCTGCACCCATGCACCGATTTATGTACGAACGTGTGTAAAACAACGAAACCTAGTTTTCGAAATGCTGGATGGTTGGCATCGGTTGCTATTGCAGGGAAACGTTATTGCATTCCACCAAGCGATTTTCACGCCAACTGCCCTACACCTTGGGAATGATGTTCCCCTAATAATTAATAATTTTGATTATTTTATTTTGATACATTATTTATTATTTATTTATATATTTTATATTTTATTTTTGATAAATTACTGTTATTTTCTTGAAATGTTTTTATTTTATAAAAAAATGTTAATCTTGTTATTATTAATGTATTAATATTAACATTAATCATAAAAATATTCTCCCCGGAAACGGGGAATCTCGATAAAATTGCAGAAACGAACAAAAAGAATTTTTTTTGTACCAAATCTGTAGAATTCTCACAAATACGACGCGCGTTAATTAATTTCGTTGAAAATTCTTTTTTTCCCTCTCGCGCTCTTGTTCCTCTTGAATTATACGAGCCAAGAGCCAATATTCTTTACGCGTTATTGCAATTTCCATTTTCGCGTAATGGATGAAACGTACGCGTTTTTCTTTTTGTAGCTTCCGTTCTATTAAAAAAAAAAAGTGCCTCGCGTTTAACGCGATATTTTTGTATTTTTTTTTTCTGCCGTTTTTTAAATGTAATTATATTCGGATTTTTAAAAAGTCAGGTGCCCTCGAAAAGATACGAGTTCAATCACGTTCCAGGACCGACCAAAAACTATCCGGGAAACTCCAGGTCCGGTCTAAGTCTCCAGGCGTGTCGCCCATGCAATGATTTTTTTGTTGTTTTTTTTTCTTTCATCGCGAGCAATCGGAAAAGCGACCTTCGTTTTAAGGTACTTGAAGGGTTGGTACGTACGTTACAGCCGGTCTAAATCGATGAAGCCGTAATTTCCCGCGGGGATTTAAATTCCATCATATTGATATTGCAAAGATCGAGGGAGATGTCCCTTCGTATTTCAAAATTAATGTAACGGTTATCGTATATATATATATATATATATGAATTTACATTAATTTTGAAAGGGAGAAACTGACAATGAGCCATCGAGGAACAAAGGGATCGTTGGGGAGTCTCGCGACGAGAAAATACGACGTAATTAACGGAGCTATATACTATCGAGGACAGAAGCAATTGAAGAAAGTTAATTCGTTTTCTCCGCACTCGAATGGCCAACGGTCAGTTATTTAGCGGAATGAAATTCAATGGGATGATAAAACAAATTTAATTTCGTACTGCAGTCAAATAAACGAGACTTCGAAGCTAAATAATAAAATTATTAATTAACAATAATATTTATCGTCATGCGTACGACGATAAATATTATTGTGTTGATTGTATTAATTATTATGCATTGACATTTGATTCTATACACGTATAAACTTGTATGAAACAACTGTTTATGGAATTCATTATTTTTCGTTAACTTTATATGACTTAAATAATAGAAATGATGGAAGGAAGAGAGAGAGAGATGATGATGATGATGATGATACATTTATTAGGCCCGAGTCAAAAGTTTCGGACAATTAGAAAAATACAAAAATTATAACAAAATCGAATATAATAATTTGACAAAATAATAACTAAGTAATAATCTAACAAAAAATTCTAAAACCGCAAAAAAACAAATACAAATGCAATATACACGAAAAAATGCAATATGAGATTTAAAAAAAAACGCGAAATAAATCAAAGAGAGAGAGAGAGAGCGTTCGCAAGAAACAATAGACCTAGACCTAAAGGACTGACCTTTTTTTGGGTAGAAACTTTTTCAAGAAATTTCAAAAAACAATTCACCTCTCTCTTTTGGCAGCTTTCAATAATTCCTAAAAAATATTAGACTTTTCACGCAGTCTCGGAGGGAATAGTCGACCCCAAACAAACCCAAGAGAAATGAAGTAACATACTAATTCTGACCACGCCCGAAGCCCCGAAACAAAATCCTCAAGGAAAGGAAAAACGAAAAAAAAAAAAACTAACGGATGTTTCTCCTTCGGAAAAAGAAAAAAAAATCACGAGAAAAATGGCGACCCCGTAGGTTCTTATCGATTTACCGTGGAATGAACCACGTACACATATTTTATGTGTACGGCACGAGAAACGCGGAAATACGATAGGAGGAAAACCGCTTTCGAAATTTCACGGTATTATTTCCACGTCGCGTCCGGAAAATCGCATGTACATTGTGTATATAGATATACAGGGTGGCTCAAAAAGTAACGTCCTGAAGGAAAATCCAGATTGCGCGTATCCATACCAATCGGGTACGTACTTTCCTCGTGATTTTCCTTATCCGCATTATCGTTGCAAAGCGCGCTCCCATGAATCCAGAAACGACGGTCAATCATGATATTCACGATTCGGTGATGAACAAACATTTTTTCGTAATAAACAAAAAAAAATCACGGCATTAAAAAACTGAAAAAATTCATTGATTGATTTGTTCCTTATAAAAATGAATAATTTTATCGATGTATTCGTCAAAAATAAATGAATAAAATCATTTATCCATTACATAAATAAAAATAAAAGTTTCAATTATAGAATTGAATACTCTATCGTTAACATTTAAATCACGAGAAAATTAAACTGAATAATGCAACGAGTTTTTTGTTTTAATCGCACAACTTTCGTTCGGGCAAGTTAATCCGTGAAAATCGAGCAAACGTTTTTATCCGTCTTATCAGCGATCTATTTGGCGTCGCAACAAAGGCTTCGGATAGAGATTGCAGAAACGAAGAAATCGTCGTACTCCAACGTTGCAAACTGCAAAGTCGTAAAAATGAACGCTTATACCGGTCGGAATGACTTGCCGTTCCTTCGAAAAAATTTTCGTATAAAAGTGCGCGTTGAAACAAAAAAAAAACATTAACATTTTCGCTACAAGAATACTATATAAAGTAAAAAATAAGTAAAAAGCTTAATTTGTTAAAAAATAATGAATAAAAAATAAATAGTTGAAAGGGTTATCAATTTTTCTATTGGGCGTCACTTTTTGGGTCACCTTGTACATTTATGCACTCCTATATATATATAAATATATATATATATATATATAAATCCTCCCAGGCGATATTATCGTATTCCCTCTTCAGGGAAAACCCAACCGGACACGATTTAATTTTTCCTCGCTCACACATACATATATACGTTAGCTGGACTCCGAGACGAAAGACTATTACTTTTTACGCAAGGGAGTAAGAGCTGCACCGTCAAAAAAGAGCCATTGAAAAGAGGAAAAAGTAAGCCAAGGTTGAAGAGTTGAAGGGATCGCTAGATAGGTGCGACGTCCCTCGTTATAAGAGCAAAAGACGAAAAATAATAGAACCCGATGCGAAGTATGAGAAGAAAAAGCAGCCGACCTTTTTTTCAATCATTTTTTTTCTCCATGACAACGAGTAATTAGTGAAAAAATGATAGAAAATAATAATAGCATTATTAGTGAAATTTATATTTATTATATTATATTTAAAAAAATTATATTTATTTATTATATGCATAATATATTTAATGCATCGAATAAATAAATAAAAAAATTTTATCACACATTGATACAAAGTTTCAGAATTTTCGTTTAATAAATCTGAAGTTGTTTCAAACACATTACAAAGAACAAGAAAATTATTATTATAAAAATGAGTAGAAGGAAATTATTTTCAGTACATTAAATAAATGCTCGTTGTTCAAAAATATTTCTATTACGTATAAATTATTTTTTACTATTTACTGTTCGATCAATTTTAATTCGTGAAAAGTTAAAAATTCGTAGAATATATATTTTTTTTACTCGCCACGCGAGTATCAACTTTTAGATGTACGTTTGCAAAATTTCAAATCTCTAATTAATCGAGAAATTAGTGATACGTCGATTATGGTTTTGCATATCACAGAAAGTCTCGTAAAATAAAATTTTCAAAATCATACACTTTATATAATGGGAATTAATGCTGAACTGGAAGTCTGGAGAGTTTCATGTCATTTTCGAGTCTTGGATTACTTTCAGCTAGGGCTAACGATGACAAAATAGCTATCATCCAATTCGTTTCGTTCTCGTCTCCAAGGAGGAGGAAGAGGAAGAGAAAGATAGAAAGAGAGAGAGAGAGAGAGAGATCTTGCCTGATCTAAAGGAGAAAACCTCTTCAATGAAAAAAAATAATTACACAATTCTACTACCCCTCACCTTTTTTTTTGTTCTCCTCTCTCTTTCTTACCCAGGCTCTGAAACGTCGACGATAATACATTGTAGCAACGTTTGAATGTATGTGCCTTACATCTACGATGAAGGGGTAGGTGGAATCCCCTAGTAGGAAATCCGAGAACGAGAAGCCTTGAAATTGCTTCGTTATAGAAACTTTTTTCATTAGGCTATTCTCGTAGGACTCGGGGCATAAAGAGGGAGATAGAGAAAACGAGGGCGAGAGAAGGCCCCCGGTCGAAAGGGGATGTTTGAGGGCGCGACTTCACTGGGACGAGCGAGCAAGAGCCAAAGGACGCCGAGTGCAAAAGGCAGAAGAGGTAGAAAGATGAAACAAGGGTGGCTATAACGACACCTGCTTTCAATTCGTTATGTACAGCTCAAAAGTCTTTCTACCGTATAGGGGTTGAGAAGTCCTCCATAGTGGGGCTCTGTATTACACGAGGTAAACTCTCTGCTAACGGCTTTGGCTTGGTAGCTTTACAAACCTTCTTTTTTTCGTATTGAAGTTCTCTTTCTTCCTTCGTTTCTCTTTTTCTCGCGCTCTTTCTCTCTCTCTTTCTATCTCTCTTATTCTATCTCTCTCTCTTTCTATCTCTCGTATTTCATTATTTTATTATTTATTATTATTATTATGGCCTAAATTCTTGTTAAGTCCCAGTCAATTTTACTTTCTGTTCAAGTAAAGTTAAGGTTTGGATTATTATATTTTTTAGTTTAAGTTTAATTTCTGTGTTTATTTCACATTATTTCTTCAATTTTTAAATTGTATTTTTCGATTTGTTTTATTTATTTTCGCTTTATTATAATTTTCAAGCAATCAATCGATCAATCTGTTTTTCTCTCTCTCTCTCCTTCTCTCTTTTGTTCTTTTTCTATCCTATAATTTTTGTTTAGTCTTGTAATGTGATTTTATAATTTTCTTGTTAGTTTTGTTTAATATCCTAATAAATATATTAATATTTGTTGTATTTTGTTCGTTTACCCGATAGATGTAACTATCTAATACAAAAAACATTCATTTGTTTTTATATATTAAAAAAATTTGATCAGCAAAGGAATCGCCCTATCGAATTTCGTGAAGTTCTGTATATTCGTTTGGGAAAAACACGAGTATCTACTATCCCGTTACCCTCGGTGACGAGGTTACATCTCGAGGGCTCAACCGAGAATTTTATTCAACCGATCAAAAAGCGAAGCAAGCGGGGACAAGGAACGAAACGCAAAGATCGATAGTCATCGCGTGCGAACAGGTATTTGTTCGGGGAGAAAGACGTTTCAAAAAATCAATTCAAATGGCTGGAGGAATTCGATCCGTGACCTTCTTCTCTTTGTCCCTCTTCCATCCTCCCTCTCTCTCTCTCTCTTTTTCTCTCCCTTACTCTCTCCTTCTTTTCCTCTCGAATGGACTGGAATATCCCGTTGATTCTGCGGCTATCAGCTCTGTTGGAGAGTACGTGGAAACGGTGACGATGGGACATGAAAACCGAGGAAGATGGTGAAAAAAGCTTGCTCCACGTCCCGTGGTAGATGTAAAAGGAAATCACCTATACAGTCTGTGCGATACCCGGCACTCTATATCCCTCTCTGTTTCTCTTTATTCCTTTCTTTCTCCCTCTGTCTCTCTCGATCTCTCCTGGCTCTCCATCTTTGAACAGAGGTCACGAGCAAAGTGTGAGGCCAGGGTGAAAACGGACTCCGATAGCAAAAGTCCGGATCACACGTATATGCAAAAGTCATTCCGTCCCGAGTCGTACATTTGGGAGACGTTTCGCAATTTCCTAAAACAATTGAATCGAAAACTCCACTTTGACACGTTTCTCTGGCTACTCGTCTTTCTTTTTTAAGAAATCCTCCGCACACTACTTTGAAACGCTTGAAGAATTAAACCCAAACATTTGTGGTCCTGTTTTCCAGATTATCGTTATTTAAAAATATTTTCGAATGTATAAAAAAATGTTTTCAAACGAAGGAATTTTTAAGTAACAATCAAATCGTTTTCGAAATATGTCATTTTGAAATAACAATAAAACGTTTTTCAAAAGATACATTCTTATAACCAGAAATTTATGGTTTGAAAAAAAAATGTCATTTGGAAATAACCAACGAACAGTTTTCAAAAGCTGCCAATTTGAATTCACAACCAAACGTTTTTTTTTTTTTACCTCAAAGTTGCTATTGATATTTTACAATGTCCAAGCGACTGGCAATCACAGTTTCCATATTACACCCGCAAAAATATCGTCTATAAACAGTTCCGCAAGTTTCCAGAAGTTTTTATCAAATCGAACGATACGAAAAATTCACTTCAGGAAGAATTGAAGCTGGACGTGAAAATCGTGCCAAAAGTTGCATTCTCGAGATGGAATAGCCCGTACGACGTAAGATACTACAAACTCTACGTAGGAGCATGAGAGTCTGATGTATAGGAGCTGACACGAAAGACGGTCATTCCTCGGGGTGTCGCAGAAGGATCGGAAAAGAAAAGAAAAAAGAAAAAGAAGGAAAGAGGACATATTTCCCTAGTAGAAAAGGGGATAACGGATAACGGCGAGAGAAGAAAAAAAGAAACGGAGAATGAAGAGTACAACGTCGACGTAACCATACAAGAAAAATTGGAATTTGCTCAATAGTCCATAGACCCGAACGTTGGCTGAGAAACGAAAGGGCCAAAATCGCTTTACCGTCCGCCAAGAATATTCACGATCACACCTTTTTCATCCCAATATCTGTATGTATTAAAGGACAAGGGCGAAGAAGTATCGACTTTCCGATCTTTTCCAAAGCGATCTTTACCCATCTTTTTCTCTCAACTCTAAATGCTTACACTACTCGATTACGGGACACTTTTTCTGCTCCATAGACTTCGTATTCTGTACAATGGGATCGGTGGTACGTAGCCATGAGTTACAGTGTTTGTATTTTTTTTTTTGTTATTTTTTTTCTCATTGGGTAGATGAGTTTAGCGAGGGAGAAGGGAGAGTGACGTAATTAATTTTTCCGTTAATTCGTCACCAATAATCGGAATTTTAAACGTTTTTTAAAAAATCGACATTTTTTGATAATTTTCCACGTGAAAATGCGACGACCTTCAACCGATCGATCGCTCGGTAATATTATCGATTAAATCGGTATTATAATTTTATTATTTATTTTTTACTTGACAATGAAAATCGGTATCTTTTAGTCATCGATTTTAGTGCAATGTTGTTGGTAAAGATTGATGTGTAAAAAATTTTTTTTTTTCAAATAAACTGTTATTTAATATTCCAAATAGAAGAAAATCATTTTTTCTTTTTACCGAGCCACCTATTATTAAATATTTCATAAAATAATTCAATATATTTTCGTTACGCTTACTTATTTTATTCGGGTTATTAAAGCCCTAAGATTTTAATAAAATAATTTGTCATAAAATAACAATTTTCTACTTTTACGTGGATTAAATGAAAGGTCTATTTACAAAAATATCTTTTTTACGTGTAAATTAAGTTGAACTCTTTTTCGTATTTAATTACACGACATTAACAATAAGTGAACGATTTAAAATTGTAGCTAACAAATCGATCACTCTTTGAAACAACTTTGACCCCAAAAATAATTTTTTTTCCATTAGAAGAAACGAAATTAAGCACATTATTTTTTTTTTTGTTGTCATTTCGAATTATCGATCGCATTGCATTTTTCGTATTATCCTATTTGTTGTGTTATTAATGAAAAAAAATGTGACGCTGTCCGTTATCGTTACAGGTCGCGAGGGGAGACCCCAACAGACCGAAATAAAGCTGGAATCGTGGAAAATTGTGCGGTGAACAGGGGACATCGGAGAGCCCACGTAACACCAAGGTGTCGGAGAGGTATTTCGCCTGAAATATCCTGGAGCGTTCGTCTTCGTACGAGACGGATAACGAAGATTTATAGGGGTCACGACGTAAGGGTTGAGGGTGGGGGGAGGGAGTTGAGTGGCGACGGTGGTTCGCCACAAGAGTACAGGATAGGGGTCCTCGGAGTTGAAGAAAAGAAGCTGCGAGGGAGGTATGAGGATTTTAACTTGGGTCCCTGCACTTTGTTACCGATGACAGGGACCGACAACCACCAACGCCGTATATGCCACTTATTATATCTTTTTTTGCAGGGTGAACCTGGGTCCTGATAGCCATCGCGAAAATTACAAAATTTTTCATTAAAACAATTTTTTAAATTATTTTTTAATCGTGAATTACCGAGCAATTAATTTAAATCATCGCTAAAACCATTATTGAAATTTAACCACCTTAATATCTCTTTCCCCTAGTAGTAACCTGAATTCGAACGGCCTGTAACAAAAAATTCATTATCAGACGATTATTACTAAATTATAACAGAACTTTTAGTTAAATATTTACTGAAAATTAAACCTGACATATTTTACTAAAATATTAACCGAGCTTGCACGGCTCATCGCGTTCCACCAAAATTTCCATTGTGCCAATATAATTTACGAGATTCACAGAGAATTCAACGTAACTGGATAATAAAATAAAATTGTCCATGTCCCCAAAATAATCCTCGAAATAACAAAAAATCTCGCAGACCTCCGTACGGAAGTTACAATGCAAAGTATCAAATATGTATTAAAAAAACATTCGCGGGAAATTACACTCCGATATCTTTCTCCAAAATGGGGCTACAAAAATATCCACAAAATTCACCAAAAAACCTGCCACTCTACTTCCATTGGCAATAATCATTTCTACCCGTGCATTCGTCCGAATTGCAGTCCCGTTCTCCTAGCTCTGGACGCGACTGAACGAGCGTCAGAAATTGTGATTATTCGATGAAATAAAGGGGCGGCCATTGATTGCCCTTCACATAAATTGAGCGACTGCGATGGAGAGAACACCCCCGGCCGTTTTCCCGATAGGAAGTCTTGCGGTAATGTAACACGGTGAGCGACAAAGAGTGAGGGTAACCGCAAGGTTTTGCGGCGATGGGCTCCGTAACGGGGGATGGTGTTTCTGGAAAGGGAGTGAGAAGACAAAAATTTAATAATCACGGGGGTAAAATACTGTTCTGATACATATATAGGCGTATACCATTTTAACCTCCAGATTATTAAATTTATGTACCTACGTATATATATATTATCATAGGGCTTATATAATACCATATATATACATATATAGTTTATATAATACGATATATACCTATATACTTTATATTATATCGTATATCCACGTATACGTATATATAAAGCGATGAAACGATATGATATGCGTATACTTATCATATCGTGTATATATATCGTGTATATATATATATATATATATACGTCACTATGGCCAACGATCCTCGAATACCACATCTTCGGCAAGACGAGTTTTATTCTTATTCTTATTCTTCTTATTAATTTTTATACTTATTTATTTAATTCTTATTTATTTATTTTATTTTTATTTATTTAATTCTTATTTATTTGTATTCTTATTGAATAAAAACCGCCGTTCTTACTTCCTTTTTCCAGCCAACCCGAATTTCTCGCGGTTCCCCCTCCTTGCTAACGAAGAAGTGGGGTTAAGGGAATGATGAAAACGCTGGAAACTTTCGACGCGGCACCTGATTACGCCGGTGATGACAATTTTGCGCTGCGTTTTGCGCAAAATTGGGCTGAGTTTTGCTCTGGGAGTAATTATCGACCGACGTAGACGCGCCCCGCACGCGAATTCGGCTACGAAGTCACGACTATTCGAACGAAGAATCGTGGCAGGACAATTGCCGAGCGCCGAACGTAGGCGCGTGTTTGTTTATATACGCGTGGATTCGTTCCGAGCGCAGCGGGGAGAAAAGACGCGCGTAGTTTCGTCGGAACGAAAACACACACGTATATGTACGTGTGTCAACCGATGCTCGCATACATATAAGTAGTGTTTACTTTCCGGGAAAACTATACGAGATATCAATAGAAATTCAACGCTATTATTTAAGTTAGGCGAAAACCTTTTCCAACAGCACCCATTGAATCTCTATAGCATATAAGAAGCTCACCCTACGACGTTTTGAAATTTCGTGATTTATGAGATTCCGGAAAAGCGACCGGGGTAGTCGAACATTTTTTTTCTGTTGTGAAAGTATTCAAAGGGTCTATATAATCGGAATTTTTCAGCTGATTAGGAATATCAACGAATTTTCGTTGAAAACACCACACACAGCAAAAGAAATCGTGATTTTAGAAGTTTTTTACAATTTTTTCATGGGAATTTTGGGTTTTGGAGAAAATGAATGGTAGATTCGTGTTCAGGGGATCAAATTACATCGTAA
>JAPYZI010001263.1:0-34285 GCA_030523105.1 Ophioninae sp. A BG-2022a
AATTTCAAAGTTGGACCATCGATTTTTGCAAATTTTTCCATACATACCCCTTTGCCTCTTTTTTTGCGATTTTTCGAGTGGACTTCCCGGGAAAACTATGAGAGATATCGATACGAATCCAACGCCATTATTTAAGTTAGGCAAAAACCGTTTCCAAACCCACCAAATGTATCCCCATAGCACAAGGGAAGCTCATCCTACGACCTTTGGAAATTTCGTGATTTTCAGGATTCTGGGAAAGTGGCCCGGGGGAACCGAAAAAATTTTTTTTCCGTTTTTAACCTCTCAAAAGGGTCTATTTGATCAGAAATTTTCCGCTGATTACGAATATACCCGAGTTTTTACCAAAAGTAGAAAATTAGACTGGGAAAATGAGAAAAACCCATTCTAGAATACTTTTTGGACATTTTTGCCTGCTGCAGATTACAGTAGCTATCGTAGCGACGGAGGTTACGGATAAGCGCAGTGAACAAGTGACCGAGCTTCAAATTTTTGTCTTTTTACTTTAATTATTACATACATCAGTTAGCTTGTTTATCCAGCTTCAATATGGTTTTTTTTATTGATTCCTCTGCGTCAGTTTTTACTGAGAAATCCGAATTCTTATGAAAAAGTATCCTTTTCTCTTTTATGATCGATATCTCAGCAACCAACGATCGCACATGGTGTTAAGGGGCAGTATTGAAAAATTGAATATATTTCCAACAAGATCCTTCCACTGGGTTTTCAGAACTTTTTTCACTCTCGTCACATAAGATACATGTATTCACAAAAGACAAGAGTGAATCGGAATGGGGTTAAAGCGGATACTAAAACGTTAGCCGCAATATCGAGAAGAATTTTACTCACGCTGTAAATGATGTCCTCCCTAGCACCCCCATTGAAAAAAGCCAGAGTTCCAGGGTCCTCCTCGAAGCTGATAAGTTCTTATCTTTTATCTGCCATGTCACTTTTTGGTTTCAACATTTTTGTTACGTCAGCATTGGTCAGAGAGAGCAAGAGGAGTGGTTGGACGAAAGGAAAGGATCGTGGTGTGAGACTTTCGTAAATTGGAGGTCTTCGACACGAAGATGGAGCTTTTTCGCACTTTGACGTTCTCGGAGGTATAACAAGGGTCAGCACTGTGTTTTATACACACATATATATACGACGTGAAAATCTTTACGTGTAGTTTCTACAATTTGGAAAAGTCTCGTCCATTCAGTTTTCTCTTGTTAGTTTTACGACGTGCCCACGTATTTCGAGAAGCCACTTAATTTTATATCACGTAACAAAATATTTTTCATATTTTTTATAAACGAATTATTATTATTAAACAATGATTTATTATATATTACATTACATTTTACGTTGGAACAAGAATATTAGAGATATATGATATGTTGGATGCTTATTGATAATTGGGAAATGATATAATAAGATTTACAGTCGGTAACAAAAAGTATTTGTGCATCTCGCATGGAATTGTCGGTGTTACGATTTTGTTTTTTGCTTTTCGTTTTCCAAAGGTATCGTGAAATATATATATCGATAAAAAATTAGCTGATGCATTTTTTTGACAGAAGATTTTGTATGAATACTTTTTTTACACTATATATTCATGTTTTTTTTTATTATTAACGCGAGATAATTCTTTCCAATAAAATCATATGTTCATAAAATCGTTGTTTCTGAAAGTCAGGATAATCCTCCATCAATTTTCTGTCTGCAGACATTGCATTCTGTTGACCTTGAAAATACATTCGTAAAATATATCAGAGCACTGAAAAGAGAATGAGAAAAATAAATGAATGCGGTACTTTTATCCGGTTTAATATGGAGTTTGTGAAGTGCCGCTTAAGACCCGAAACGATAATAGCTGCTGAGTGTGTTAGAAGTAATTCGCCGTAATTCGGGAATTAATAGCTCGAAACGCTCAACCACATCGTACATTAATTGTTTAAGGCTCGTAATACAACTCCCTTCACCACCCTCTTCTCCATTTCACCCCGCGAGTCCTCCACACCCACGTGGGATTCGATGCGGATCCTCCTGGTATTACGTATATCCGTGTGAACTTTCAGCTTATTCGGTTTCGCCAAAATATGTACCGCGCGCTCGATATATCGTACTGATATGATTGGGTTGATAGATATGAATAAATTTCACCTTTCGTGTTACATTCACGAAGTCATGGTTATATTTCATATCATACATAATATGTATACATATATATTGAAATAAATAGTTTTTGGAGACACAGAGATTTTTTTGAGACCTATGGATTCTTCGTAAAAATAAATATAACGCAATTCTTTTACGTTTTGGTTTTTGACATATTCGCATTACGATTTCAAAACAATTGGTTATTATTATTCGTTCATAAATGTTATATACAAAGTATGAATATTATTCTTTTTTTACTGACGAGAAATACGTTTTCTCCAACAAATAATATTATTTTCTTGTACGAAAATATATCGATTTTTTATTGATATGCTCTTGTATGAATACTGTAATTACATGAATTACGCTATTATGCTTTCACATTAATTACGACACCGAAACGCAATCGACGAATTTTTATAAGCCTCGATTTTATGATGCTGATGAATCGGTCACACCACGAAAGTTCGATGTTTGTATTTTTGGAACAGTTGCTCAAATGACTCTTTGATAAAAAAAAAATATAGAACCGCCATGTGCGAGGAAAGTTACAACGATAAAAAAAGAATTCGCAAATAGGTTCGCGAGAAGTGTACCAAAAACATCCCAATATGGGTACGCGAACCTTTTTAAAAAAAAGTATAGCCACATAATTGTCAATCTGTATATGTACCATATATACGCTGTGGCGGATTTTTATTTGGATTTCTCGATACTCAGTAAAAGCCAATGTGTATTCGTAAAATGTATACATATACACGTATCCACCCGCACCAATCTACTTTTTCTGCGCTCTGTATCTGTACATCGATCCTCGGAAAAACTCACGTCACCTTCGTCCGTTCACCCTCGTCGATACACCCGCCATTTCTGTTGGGCGCCGGCTAACTTTATTTCACAGGGTTAGCGACCGGTATGACCTGGGTATGAGTATATCCCCATCGTCTATATATGACGTATATCCCCATCGAACGGGATAAATATACAAACCCTCAACAAAGAAATGAAAATAAAAAAACAGCTATTAAAAATGGTACTAGCCTGAATTTGGGGGTTGCGCAACGACAAACCACAAATCGGTACATCAGGCTGCGCAATCGAGCATGGCCACCTCCGGTCCGGCTCCAAGTGTTACAAAAAATGTTGGAATCTTATTTCTGTTGCTAGATAACTCTAATCAAAGAGAGAACGAAAAACACCTTTGTAATATTGATGCGAAAACATCACAGGCCAGGAATTGAGAAGTCAACATTTTAGAACGGATATGCTCTGGATATCAGCCAATAGTACTGGTTACTTTATCAAAACTACACTGGTTACCAGTGTGGTCGTCTAGACTGCCTAGATTTATCCAAACTTTGTTGAAACCTAGACTTATCTAGGCTTTATCAAAACCTCGACCTACCTAAGTTTTATCGAAAGCTAAACCCATGTAGACTAGATACGTCATCTGTACTTATTGTTAGTCTGTTTGGTAATTTACCTAGACTCAGTACTTTATTCGTATCTGTCCGTTTAATTTATTTATAAATATAAAGTTCATTTAGTTTTATGTTATTTAGTTGTATCATCAATCAGAGAATCGATCAGCATTTTTCTGATGATTGGTTCATTTATTTGATAATTTTTCTTGATCATGCTCGTGATGTAGGATATGAGGCAACGTTTAAAGCTCCCAGGACGAAATCTTGGACAATGGGAAAGAATGCTTGAGAGGTGTCTGCACGAAGGGAACGTAGGTATAAGAAACAGGGAACGGGAGGGAGAGAGACAAAGATGGACCAGAAAGTGGAAAATGTTGGTTGGACGTAAAACGCCCAAACAACTTCGTCTGCAAACGGTCGAAAATGACATCGACGTTGTCAACCAAACAGTCCCTTTCTCTGCATGTTTCAAATTGCAATGTCTCTGTTGCTACAACGATTCTGTCTTTGGGCAAGGCGCAGAACGTCGGCTTCGGAAATTTCCAATATAGCAACTAAATTGTACTTTTATTAGAGTGACACAAAAATGAACTTCTATTTCGCTTCCGCTGTCGAGAAAAAGTATTTTCTTGACACGACGAAAAACAGAGAACTTTCCTCGATATATCGTAACTTTCGCAACGAGGATTCGGGTTATTTTACATTTTCAATTTTTCTGAGAACATATATATACCATTTGCTCAAAAGGTGATTCCATATAAATTTGGGTCACATAAGCTAGCCTAAATTCCCACGTCTCATGAGCTAATTCATAGCAAATCCATCAGCGCAATTGGATTCTCTAAGAGCTCCTTTCCTCACGTATCAAAGTCTCCTAATTAATATTTTACGAGGGAACAGACACTCCGGTCTCGGACTTCGAACTGACTAGTCGACTTACGAAGTTAGAGTGCTCGATGTCCATTTCCGGCTAACGACGCTCAAACTATTCTTCCTTGGGCTAAACTCCAACTTTGGGTCTTTCTGATGACCAAACTTGTACTTTATTCTTAGTTCTTTTGAAGAACCAAACTGAATAACTATTCAACTATGTAAATAAAAAAAATATGTAAGCTTTCAGAAATTATTCGATTGCGGGACGATACTCTAGGGGTTGAAAAGCGGGCCAAATTTCGATGATTTTTTTTCGGAGTATAATGAACAGAGTGTATTTTTTTTATTAAGAATTATTCTGTATGTATTAAAAAAATGCACATTTTTTTTAATATATGCAGGATAATGTTGTTAAAGCATCGTTTAAGCAATAAAAAAACGTTTTCCAAAATGTTTGAGTTACGGTACCCCTTAATCACAAAACTATTGAGCGGACCATCTCTCGGACCGGAAATAGTCACCTGACATTGTCTAAATCGAAATTGTTTTAAAATTGTGCTCGGAACTCACGTGGAAGGCACTTAAAGAGTCACCACGCAACCTAAATCGATTCAAACTTCGCGCTCTAACTCGGTAACCTCGCGAGACCCTCTTAAATCTCCCTAGAGGATGTAACACCTTCTAGGAGGAAACGCGCAGCTGCGTCTCGACCGCAACTCCCAGAGGATGCTCCTTATAATTGCTCGGCTAATTTTATGAGTCTCGTTAAACGGTTTTCACAAACCCATTCACCAACGTCTGTAGAATAATGGAAAGAAACGAACGAAAATATGATCATTATTTTTATTTCTTTCATTTCACTCACGCGTCGACCATTTTTCCTGGGTAACCACGATTCCTTGCACAGCATTTCCGGTGTCTCTGAATTATTAATCTGTGTATTACTTAACTTGTATAATATCTGCGGTTGTACAATACATAATTTGATTTATCATATTTTTGAAGTACCGTATTTTTTTAAATAATTCATTACTGAAAAGAATTGCTGTAACGTTGTTTTAATTAAAACAAAAGTGATAATTATTTTTAACCTACCTAAATCGGTACATTTTTTCAAGCCATTGCTGCGAATCGGTACCAGGTCTCTCAATCTTCAGCTACCTAATTCGTTACAAGAATTTTTCAAGCCCCTCAATCAGCTGAAACTTAAATACGAAAATAGGGGAAATAGGCAAAATAGGGAAAAATGGAAATTTAAAATTAAATATTAAAGAAAACAATAAACTACTTAAAAAAAAAGTGTAATAGACATCTAATAGAAATATTCAGGAAAAACATGCTCATACGCCTCCACTGTTGACCAAAGGTACCAAAAGCCCTTATATTTAGAGAAGCATTTTTCAAATGTCAAATTTCCAACCCCATACGACTTAGGAACTTGAAATATGTTTATTGATCCTAATTAAAAGCGTACCCTAATCAAGCATGCTTATCCATCCCCACGTTTGGGTTTATCCGCTATTTACGACACAGCCCGTATGAATATGAGATTCGCGTTGAACAAACAACATTGGTTCCAGATCGTGTCGAAAGTGGTGTACCGAAGTGATCGCGGAATCGTCCGAAATATGTTCACCCTTACGACTCAGCGAGTGCATGTCTGTATGGCTGCACCCGCGCAACACAGATAATCCTGGCCGATGATATTTTTCGTGACCCAGGCCTCTATTTGTTCATCGGCTGAACGTCAGAGGGGGGGTGTGAGTTTTCAGGAAAGCTGGGAATGAAGCTCGGTGTATAATACGGAAACAGGGTACAATCCGGAAGTGACGAGTGATCGTTCGACAACAATGGGAGTCAATCAACGAGCTGAATTCATGGGTGAACAAGTCCGATTATTCGCTTCTAAAGGAGTCCGCTAGAGGGATGGGTGCAGTAAGGGGGATGAAACGAGTAGCAAGGAGGGCGGGGAGGGGGGGGGGGGCAAATGCGATTTCCGCAATTTCCTGGCTGTATACATACGTCTCGAGAAGCTATTGAATTCCTTTTCCACTGCGTATTGGAACATTCGTGTGGATGTATTACGGTTCCTGCTTAGGAGTTCATGGACGCGCGTCACGATCTCTAAAAGCGTGCGGATTATCCAGGTAGCTGTGTTATAGTCGCGACGGATTTTCTCCTTCCGTCGAAGTCTTGCGACAGGGGCTAAGAGGGGGGGTGTGGGCGGTGGTGGTGGTGGTGATGATGATTCACCGAGTACCGGGGTTTGAAGACAGATGGCGTCGCTGAGCCAAGTTGGTGCTACTAACGTCCACGGCCATCTGTTGGACGGCGCCGAAACGAATTTCACCCGGATTCGTAGGTTAGTTTGGAGTTGGCGACCATTTCAGTAAGCATCCGGTCCGTTTAGACTTGACACCCATTTTCGTAATGTCCATAGCGTGGAAAAACCTTCTCCTACGCAAGAGGACTCTTTAAAGATATACTTGTTGCAAATGGCATTTTATTTCCAGTTCATTTTTGAAAGAAGATTACTTCAAGTTTCGTTGTTTTGTCACTGAAAGACTTTAAATAAAAAGTTGATTATCTGATGTCCAGTGAAAATACAATTATTTTCTTCACGACGAACAAAAGAAGCAAAAGAACAAAAAGGTAGACTAGTAATTGCAGACTAGTAATATTAAAAAACTAGTTGAAACTAAAATTCACAACTGGCGACATCTAAAACTAGAATCTAAAAAAAAAATAAAGTATTCGAGACACAATCGAAGAGAGAGATAGAGAAAAAGGCAACGAATGAGACACTGGAAGTTGTACGATGGGGTTCTGACCGCGCTAACGCGCGTCTACAACGATGTTACCGTAATAGGATCCCGATTAAGATGCAAATTCCGGCATCCCGGGTGATGCGCGAATGCTCGAAAGAGAAATGAAAAACGTGGACGTACCCTCGCGTTACCGGGCAAGAATAGGAAGCGACCGCCTCCGCTGTTGAACCCTCCTTCCGTCCTCCTTTTCCCTTTGCTTCCACTGTCTCCTCATCCTCGTTGAGTCGAGTCTCGCCTCAACAATTTCAACCGACTAACCAAGCTTATATTAAATAAAATTGAGATTAGCCTCGACAGGGTTTTGTACAGCTAGCCTCCGGCGAGAGAGAAAGCTGCAAGTTTGGCCACTATTCACGAAGGGTTCAGCCAGTGAGAGTGAAAAAGGCAGGTAGAAGGGAAAAGCGGGATCTAGAAAGGCGGACAGCTACCCTCGTTCATTCTCGTCTTATCCTCGTTGAAAATTGTTATTCGATTTCGATCCTATTGTCAACGCTTGCGGTGGTCCTTGTTACCTAGGGATAATGCAATAAACGATGAAATTTCATTTGCTGATCATTTTTTTTTTAGGAATTAACGAGTTGAGGTTTGCAATTTGTATCGAATGCGTTTTCGAGTATGTATTGCAACCGTAACAAGCCTGCACATAGAATTTCGTTTGATTCTATTCGGTTGGTTAAAAAACCATGTTGATTTTCACTAGTGTAATTCCCATGAAATTTTTTACGATCTAGGCAAATTTGGTGTCGTTCGAAAGAGACAACTTTCAACTTTTAATCATTTATCTATCTTCACTTTACAAAATTATCTCCAAATTAAAAAACCACCTTAATCGCGTGTAAACATGTTTATTTCAGAAGAGTCCAGATCGTTGACAAATTATTCATGATTAGATGCATCGTTTTTTTCAATAATGCGACCTTAATGATGTCGCAATTGAAATTCGTTTGCGATGAAACGCGAGACCGATTTCTACTCTGAAAAAATAATAATTTCCTTTTCTGGACATGCTTTTAGTAGCGTTTTGAAAGAGTTCTAGTCAGGTATTTGGTAATGACACTTGACTCAAAGGTCAGTCTTGCTCTCGAAAGCGTCCCTCGTAATGTGTGTCCTTGGAAAAGTCAGATTTTCCAATATACACGACAGCTATTTTCGTTCATATTGTATGAGCTTCGGATAGGTTCGAAGCATCCTTTTCGCCATTTACTGTAAAGCTGGTTACACGTATATGCGGAAAGGTAACATTATTTGGTGCGAAAACTAAAAGCTTTTAGAACTTTGAACGCTAAAGGAAGAGCTGCAATGATGTAGAGAGACAGAGAGAGAGGGAGAGGGCGAGAGAGAGAGAGAGAGAGAGAGAGAGGAAAAGGAAGAAATGAAAGGCAGGAGGGGAGGAAGGGAAAAGAGCTCTTTTGGCCTCCTGTCATAGCAGCAAGTGCCTCCCACCCCCTCCGCCCCTTTATATTATATGTACTTAAGGTTAATTGATTAAAACGTCATTAATTTTCGCTTGTATGGGGCTTAGTTGTCAGGCATCTGCTATACTGGCCCAACCCGTGTAACTTGAAGTATGCTCAGCTCAAAAATCAATAGCCACGTCTCACTACGCCGTAAAGTAGACCTATGAAGAGTGATTGAAATTATTGGAAACTGGAATAGCCTCCATGAATGTCTGATCGACTCCAGGGTTTTTAATTTCGCTGCCAGTAGCCTGATCAACGTTTATCTTTCTTTTTCATCGACAAAGTTGGTTACAAATAGCTAATCAATGAGAGAATACAATCGTGACTATGTTTTTTTTAGAAATTGGGACATAAGCCATCGATCATTTACCGGCATCTTAATGGGCAATTCTAAAAACACTTCCGTGATCTTCGAGGCCCCGGTTAACCGAAAGGAATTTCGAAAGGAAAATAAAAACCATTTTCGTTGCGTTTAAACTAAGAAATACTGGAAAATCATTTCCGCAATCTGAAATTACGAGGAATTCCCCTTATTCGAAGGAATATTCCATCTCAAACCACGACGAACCCATCTCATCTGGTATTGTTGGAGAACAAACAAGATTACTCATCTCAGAATCTTAGTCGTAGTGGAGTCATCTTTCAAACCTTTCTTCGCTGGCTGACTTGCCGACTGCAAACAAAAGTTTCAAGAAGGCTACGAGAGATATAATACTGTTCGGTAGGTATAAGCCGGTGCGTGCTATATTGGTTGCCGGGTGTTTCAGTTGTTAGACCGCTCGTTCTTCGCCCGTTGGAAAAGGATCTTCCGCACGAAGTGATTTAAGTTTGCTTCGTTCTCGACGTATTTGCGGAATCCCTGGTGGTGAAATTTTCAACCGGCTAAGAAATTAGTTGGATTCGCGGAAACAACCGCATCACGCGAATCTATACGTGTTCCCGTACTTTTTATATTTCGCGAAACAATGTTCTCCGAGTTTCATCAACTTTTCCAACCACCCGCGTTAAATCGTTGCGTGACTCGAAACCTTTATGGTCTGTCCATTTCAAGATCTTGAGAATTTAAGGAATCCAAGACTACTTCGTTCTCGCCGTTTGTGGGAAGTTCATTAAAGGCATTCAACAAAAGTCTCTAAGCACCATAGCTTTACTGACGTTTTTGTATCACCGGTATTTGTAAAAAAAAACTTACCGAATGCTTTTTTCCTCGTAAAATGCTTACTTCAACATCCTCGTTTTCTTTACTTCCACAAAAATCTATTTCTTAAAAAGAGCTTGATGCGTGGCCATTTTCACATAAAATAATCAATTTAGCATCCCCTTCTTCTTTACTGGTAGAAAACTCCTTCTAGAAGTACTTTAAGAAAATAGTTCACTAAAATACGATTTTCTCATGAAATTCCAACTCAAGCATTCCCTTGGAGCTAAAAGAAACGAAGGCAAACACCAAAATTATTGTAGGTGAAGTCGGTAGATTGATTGATAATCTAAATAAACATAAATAAATAATTCAGACCAATGGTTATCGAGGGCTGTAAAAAGCCTGGATTATCTTCGATACGTAAATTGTGAGAGCTGTTATTCTTTTTTTTTGTATATCAAGCCCCTCAAAGAACGTGAAAGTGTTGCTTTGTAAAAGCTCTCAGTTGTAATAACCTGATGAACGAGCAAACGAATCGGCTATTGGAAAAAGCTAAATATCGTTGCTCACTGCCTGACCTCCCTGTCGATTTTAGTTCGCGGAGCTTTCATTCCCCGTCATTCATTTTATCGCCAGATCTCGATAGCTACAAACCATCGCGGTATCTAGTAATATCCACGTATATATAGACGGGAGTATGTGTGTGAGCGCGTATATAGGACGAGGATCGAAGAGAAGAGTTTGCAGATGAAAATCCACGAGAAGGCTGATAGTATCGGGATTGCTGCATATCACGATCCCCTGGAACACTGCTACAGCACCATCGATGTATAGTTCGTCATCAGTATGGTTTTCAAGTTTGCAGCCTATTAAAAAAAAAAATACAAATTAAAATTCATTGAAATAAAAATTGTTTTTACTTTCAATTTTATGATACCTTTTTTAGCTGAAATTTTGCCAGTATGCAAATCTGCGAATGCCGAAATATTGGAAATGAGCCATAAGCCAAAATTACTCAAACAAATATTTCATTATATTTATCGCCCATTGAAAAATACATGCTTTTGAAAATACTGAAAGAATGGGGCTAATATATGGTGCTCAGCAGAATCTATCATACTATCATACCTTGAAAACCATAGCTTGGTATTTAAATGAAAAAACAAAAACGAATACGAATCAATCGAAACAACAGTATTTTTTATTTTTATTTTATTGGTGAATTTTTTTCAACTTTTATCAGCAAGGGTTTGTTGTGAATGTTGAAAAATTGATAAAAAGCTATTAATCTAAATTTCTGAACCATTATTTACTTTATACTCAACAGGTATTTTCTTACGACACATTTGGTATCTATACAATTTTCACATCGATATTAACCTTAAAAAAATCTCGACCAATCTTTGTATCCCACTTGAACGTTACCAAAAAATAAATTACCTCTCCATCAATCTATTTACACAAACTTTAGAAGATAAAAAAATGACGTAATCATATCTGCAGTTTCATTTCTTAGGTTGAACATTTTTAGTCGTTGCCTTTTATCCTACCTTTCATTCACAGTTCTACCGGTCTTGTTACTCGTGTCGTCAATGCAGAGGTAATATCCGGTGAGTTAAGATCCAACGAACTGTCTTTGAGATCACTGACCGTTCCATTCTGATCCGAATGACACGAGTATCGGAAATTGTGGCATTGACCAACTTCATAAACAGGCTGATCCAAAGTCTCTTGAATGAGAGCATCATAAAGTCGGATGTTATTTCACTGATCTCTTTCAAGGGAGTTGAGAAAGTGACCTGAATAGATTTTAAAATGGGGTTGCCGGAAGGGCTTCAACGGAGATGTTGGATGGAAATATCGTGCAGCTTGACATTGGAGGAAGAGCTAATGGCCTTCTTTCCAATCGGAGAGAGGATTGCGAGTGACGATCCATCATCAATGAGCTTGCCAACAAAGCGAAGTTGAAATTTCTGCAGGAACTTCCAATCGGCTTTATAATGGGAAGCACATTCATCAGTGCTCGATTATTGGGAGTATGAATTGACATCAATGTCAGTGCATTTTTTGACCTGAAAAAAAAAAAAATGGCTGAAGACCAAAAAGGGGAATCGTTAAACGACAGGTAATACTCAGGCAAAGAGAAACGGGAATGGGAAGAAAGAGACGGCCGGAAGGATAGACAGGCGGACAGACCGACGGATAGACAGCTGGACGGAACGTCAGATAGTCAGCCAGATAGACACAGCTCCATATTAAACGGAAATACTTCCTGGCTAGACGATTAACCCTGTATTGGGTGGGTGTTGGTGGTCGTAAACGTCGCAGAGAGTTTTCGCCAGGGCGCTGGGTTCTATCGCTTTCATGCTTGAGCGTCTATCGATGCTTGTATACCTTTTATTTATTTCACCCCTTAATTCCTGTCAGTCTTTATTTATTTATTATTGTTATTGTTAACGTTATATATATATATATTTATTTATTATTATATCATTAACAATATAATTATCTATAAATACAGAAATATTATTATTAGTATAAAAAAAACAATTATACAAATAACGTATACTGCAGGAGCCATAAAAATGTCAGGTTACGTAAGCAAGTATATGCCTGAAAGTAGCAAAAACAGTTCGTCAATACTTTTCGAATGTTTCAAAATTTCAATACAGATATTTTGAATACTGATTTCGTAAATAAACCGTAATAATTTAATAAATAAGTAGCTTTCACTCTAAATTCGTTCGAAGGTATTCAACATGATAAAAATTCGAAAATTTGTCGAAATAAGTAAGAAGCCAGCTTATCGAATGATGAGGGTGAACGACTCGAGGGGGAAGTATTCGTCAGTGGCGAGGCAACTGTCAAAAGCGTCGTAATTTTTGTTCTCATTACTTAGAATCGTGGGAGCTAACACGCCCCTTGATACACGAGCCGGAACGGTGCATATATTTAATTCGGAGTGAATAACATCAGCGAAAGACAGTCGACTGGTACTGGAGTTTCTCGTGCGCGTGCAGGATCCAATTAAGTCGATGGTTCGCTCCGTACGCGAGAAAAGACGGGCGGAATAGTGGATATGATGATTAATCAGTCGAAACACCTAGAAAACTCCTAAAATATTCATCACTCATCAGCATTAATTAAAATTTACTGAAATTTGTACAACCCAAAAATGGATTTTCATTAAATTAATAAATGAATAAAATAGGCACAAAAGTACGGTATTTTCCTGATGTGAAAAAACATAGAATTAATTTCATGATTAATTCATGTTAAAATTACAATATTTGTGTTTTTCGTCGTGAATTTCTTGCAATAAGACATTTTTTTGAAAGATAATTTTGCGTTCCAATCGGAAGTGCAATTAATCATAAATACACGAAACTCGAAATTAGCTTCGACGGTAGTTCGAATCGTATTCTTTTGGCAGCTGGCCACAGTTAATTACGAATCTATTTCTTCCACGGTATATCCTTATATACCAGTCGAGTTTCCAGCAAAATTACCTTATTCCTCCATCTGATCAGCAGAATTCTCTTTACGCTTTAATGGTCACCCTCCGAGCTATCTTTTCTCCCGCCATTCATCCATGGCCTCGGTAAGAGCGTCTGTATATTCATTTCGTACTCCCATGCATCTGGGCTGCTTCCCTTTCCTTCAATTTCTTCCTCCTCTCGACCACCCCGACCCTTTTTTTTATAATTCCGTCTATGCAAGCTCTCTTAATTGCTCCCGCAGCTTTTTCTTAACAGTCAATTATAGCTCGTGGTTCACTCATTCGAAAATATATATTTCATATCTGAGAATACGTAATTTATATAGAATAAGCTTTTGGTCTGGAAATGATTGTTTCTTTCTTTACCTAGCCGACTCTCTCAGTGCTCTTCTATCACAACCTTCGAAGCTAATTGAAAAATTATTCTGTTAGTTCATCCGTATGCTCGTTCGAATATGAGCACAAAAACGAAATCGAGTTTTATCCTCGGACGAGCCAGTCGACGATTACCTTCGATCGAAATTTGAATTTGTTTGGGTTACTCAAAGCGCAATCTTACGTGTCAATGTTGTGCTGTGTTTTCGGACATTTTGATTTTTTTTGTGTAATTCAGTTATTTGAATTTTAGTTATTTGAAACTGAGTTCTTTCAGTCAGAGTTTTGCGAATTTAAGTTATTTGAATATGGGTATTTTGAAATTGAGTTATTTGAATTTGAGTCATTGCGAAGTCTGAGAACCATTCGTTGAACACAGCTGAGAAACAAAAATCAATCATGCTAATTATTTTCACGAATTGAATATTTTAATTAGAGATTATTTGATAACAACGAATGACTATTTTTGAGAGAAATCTTTGCGAATTAAAAATTGTAATTTCTTTTAATTTCGTTGTGATTTAATCCACCGCAGTCATTCAACTGGCGTTTTAGAGAAGCACACTGGCATCAGTGTGGTGATCTCCCAACGGACACACAGACGAGCACGCCTGCTCACAGTTTTGTGTTTGTATCCGCGATTATACCTAGCGACCACGAGCTCTTTGCTAATTCATAAAATCCCAAGAGAACGATTTACTGTGGAACACCTCCGTCGGATACAAAATGGCACAATGAAACTGTTCTACCGTGAAACGTTGCCTTGCTCTCTTTTCCCTGAGACCATGTACATCCAGCTTTGCCCAACTTCCCCCGCATTTCCTATACCGGGTTGCATAGCAACGACGTATCTGGCCGCGATGACAGTACCTCGTTAAACAAATCGAAAGTCTTTTCGTGTGGCACTCTCGAGCTCCTCACCGAGCTTTTCAATGCTTCAGTGAAAGCGGAAAACTCCTACTGCCCAAACAGCGCGAAGCTGCCCCTTCCCTTGGCCAGCTTTGAGCTTCTATTCATTCGAAAGCTTACTAAGTGGCGCTTTTCGTATTTAATTCTCAAGGCCACTTAACGGCTTTACAAGAATATTTATGAAAAATGAATAAAAAAACAATCTTCTTAGAAACTACGATTCCGAGAAAATTCATAATGTTCCGAGTTGCAAAGCTCAAAGTATTCACAAATTTCTACGTACGAAATCATTATTAAATTAGCTATCTGCGAGTCTGTACATGTAGGACATCTTCTACACTCGTGAATCAACGATTCCCTCATTTTGGACTACATTTTTGCCCGACGGTTCATCTAGCAATACCTTAAGTCATTTTGGTATGAATTTCTCCAAATTTTTCAAAACAACGCGGTTTGTATGTTTTTAATACGGAAAACTAATTTTTAAACTAAAGATTCTAGCATCGATTTACAAAATCTTTTTCAGCTTTCATTTCAGATGTCGAAATGAGTTGCTTGAAAAATGATTAAAGGATTTTTTAAGCGAGCATTTATCAAAAAAAAAATCGGGCCATTGAAATATAAGCATTTTCATCGCACTCCAACGTTGCAAGCGTTAATCTCATTTTAAGTCACGTATTTCGCTTCGTACTAGGGTTCGGGTTGTTGCGACGAAATAAAATAAACAGGGGGGAAAAAGAATGCCACACACGAACACATACCCATTGGGAATATGTTCTTGGGTTGGAGTCTTTATTGTTAGTGGTTTTCCGGTAGCTCTCAGTCGACTGTTGGTCCGGTGGTACTCTTCGCGGTGACGCATATATACAGCGTTATTAACGAGGTGCCAATGGCCCTGACAATACGTGCTTCGTATTTCGAATAGTATTCGACAAATTGTCCACGGGTGTTCGCACAGTCTGAAATTGTTGGCCAAGACGACAGCCAGATGCGCCACCGCCGAATGAAGTGCTTAAAGTTTTCGTCCAATTAGTTTTTCGAATCAGGTCAATGGCTGAATAGAGAGAGACAAAGAGAAAAGAGAGAGAGAGAGAAAGGGAAATCAAGAAAAGAACAATGGTAGTCACGATAATGGAGGAAACGTTGTAGTATATATATTAAAGTGGACTGAAAAAGTCGACATTTTTTTCAGTCATTTATTCTGTAATTGGAGCAAGGTGAAATAAGTTACAAGAAAATATCGGAATTTTTATCAAATCTAAATATAACGTGTGACGTTGTGGAACGTTTATTAAAAAACTTATCTGTTAATTAAAACACAAAACCATATATCTATTCTCGAATAGGCAAAATGGCCGCGAATCTCACATTTTTTTGGACCTCTTGTTTAGCGACACCCTATATTTGAGAATAGTGCGGTCTGAAAAGGATCCCTAGAAAAAACAAAATACACGTACTGAACAAAGTCGTGAGCAGAAAACCAACGAGGCCGAGTGTCAACAAACCAAAGGTAACGAACATCCAACGCATAACAACAGGCGACTGAGGCGAGGATCAAGGTTCACGGGACAAGAAAAATGCCCTCTGGCATACCCGCTCCAATGGCCCTCCAAAGCTACGTAACACGCTTAAACCCGGTATAAAAGGACGTCGAAGTTACCTAGACGCTCTTTTCTGGAACCTGTCCGGTAAAGAGTTGTCCGAGTTTCTACAACGGTAACACTAGGTTAAGAACATTATTACGTTAAGAACAATAGGGCGAGCACGGTGCGTCTTTTTTTAGAGAGTTCAGAGACCGGTTTAATATCAGAAAGCCATAAGACATTTTTTAAGATACATGAGAGGACCTCGCGTCCGTTAAATCTTTAAAAAACGAGGATGGTTGCTGGTTCTATTGTTGGTAGATTAATCATAGTTTTTCTCGAGTGTTCTCGTTGCGTAGAACTGCCTAGTGGTTGATGTCTGTACAATTGGACTATCAGCTTCATCAGCAGTGTTTTCGCGTTGCGCCAACTTGCCCCAATGCTGCCGGTATTCTTCAACTCAGTCTTCAGCCTAGCATTTGTCCGATCCGTGAGAAATGATTCCACAATCTTAGCATAGCACCTGCCAACGATCGTGGTCCAGCGTCTGTCAATAATTTTAGTCTTGCGCGTTCCAATGGTTCTATCATAAAGCCCTAACCACTTGATCGGACCCATTAGGCCCAGGCAACCTCTAGCTAGCCTGCTGAGGGTCGCCACAAGCGTTGCCAGATCTCGAAAAAGTGGGGTGTCTGGTAAAATGCGATGGCTCGAGCACGTAGTCTGTGGCACCACGTACACCCCTTAAATCACGATACTCCGGGTTCTCGTGACTCAACACCTGCAGATCACGGAGTAACCAATACGAAAGGATATTGGGAGTTTGGCTAGGCCAGTTGGCAAGCGGTATTGCAGTCTCCTGCTCTCAGATACGCCAAATCACAGATTCCTATGATCATTTCCGACAAATCTTGAGGAAACTGGCTCTGCCGTACACGGGCTTTACCGGGTCCTTAAATCCGTACTCGCGGTGGGCACGTGACACGCGGACAATGACAAGCTCTTCTACAAGGGCTAAGACCACAGCTCCATTGGACAAGAAGGTCGTGACACCTTATCACAGATTCCAAGGATGAATTTACCTCATATCTATTTTCAAAGAACCAATATAGCCATCAGATTAATATTTTCTTTTCACGATTCTGTCCAGGACACGCGGAACAACCAAAAGTTTGACACCACTTGTCTAAACTTACGTTATCACTTACTACACCGATAATATGGGCAATACAAAAAACAAATCTGCACACCTGTGTATTTTATTATTACTAAAAACGATTTGAAAAGTCATTCCATCGTGCGTTTTTCAAATAAAGGTACAATAAACAAATATTGTTTAAAACATCCAGTGCCTCGATGTCTCTCGATGATAATCACTTAATTCGAGGGAGCTTTCTCCCCACTCACTGTTTCTTCATATTCGAGCACACGAAGAATACCCATGCAGTATTAGTGTAGGCATCATTAGATAGCCGTGTAATACGATTACGTGGGGGATCTTGCATGAGGCAAATTATAAACCGACGTCCCCTGCCGCCTCACCTTCCGGTCCGTTGATCCTACTCCTACGTAAGCTGCGCTCTTCTCTCATGAAGCACGCATTAGTGCATTAGTGTAGAATTAATCAAGGCTATCTGTATTGCAAGGCATGCCCTGCGGTCAGATTAGAATGCCGTTCAAACCTTCCGTTGCACTGATAGATCGTCGGCCATCTCGGCGCGCACGCGCACGTCCACGCCTGTTTGCGCACACCTGTGTGTTTGGGTTTGAGCATGTTTGGATTGACGTTGCTTCGCGAGATTATCGAGAGTCCAAGAGGAGCGTCAACGAGAATCATTGCTTGCGATTAGATCTGCTTTTACAAATATGTATACGATGTTTGACAACACGTGGAATTCTACTCGTCAATCAGTTTGTGTATCACGCCGATATTGAAGCCGTGCATTACGCCGATATTCAAGCCGTGATCTATAACTTCCGTAATTTAGGTATTCACGTTTACGTCTCTTCGATACAGCCAGGCAAAAAAAGATTTTAACATAGGGATCGCACTATGTTCGCTGGATGTGTTTTTGGGAACGCTGATACTGGATCTGAAATCCCATTTGACTCTTCCACATCAGCTTTTTATGATATCCTCAAAAAGACCCGACGATTGTCGAATTCTTGGAGGTTATTGCAAAACCCCGATGCTGATGGAATTAAACGAAGCTCAGGCAATAGCGTTCAACCTTGTGAAGCTTTCAATGTTAACCACTATCAACTGGATTGTCTACTAAGTTTTAAATGTACTATTAAACTCTTGGACCCTTACGAATTTGAAGGAACAACGCTTTCCTTCTTTTTCTCCGCACTTTCTGGTCGTCGATTTTCTACCACCAAATGGCAGGCCTACACGAATCACAGCTGGAATGTCCTCCGAATTTTCCATCAGCATCGTACCATTGTTCCGGTCTAAATAATATCGCACCACTTCTCCGCATCTCCAAGTGTCTTCAACGTTGGTATTCCTATAGGGCTATATATTTATTTCACAGGAATAAATATACGAATACTCTCCAGAGAATTTTTTCTCTACAAGTCATATACACGTGGAATCCGGTAGTGTCTTCGTATTCGGGATGATAGTGGATCAAAGAGTTCCAAAAGGGAAGATGTGTCAAAAAAGAAGTGGGGCGAGGGGCGAGAGAAGAGCAGCAGTGAGATATCTGGTATTGTGAGATTCGAAAAAGCTGACCTGGAGGCGATACCCTGTTCTCCACGAAGAAGCAGGGAAAGAAGTAAAGAGTACAGACGTGAAATGCAAGGCGCGAATCACTCCGGTCGCCATCAAAGACGTTCGTGACGAGAATATCATCGCTGGAGAGGAAAAAAAAGAACGGATACGTGGAAAGAGTTACGGTGGCCTGGAGTTTCGTCGGGGATGGTTATATATCGAGAGGGGAAAGAAATTGACGAGGGGAAGAAAAATAAACGGAGAGAAAGAAAAATAAGGGAGATTCCAGCATATAGCTACTTAGGACGTGCTCGGAGATACGGACTTGTGATCTTTATCGCTTTGTACACGGAAAACTCGTAAGGTTAAAGCACAGCGCGACTCCGGCATGAACCACACGCGAGAAACGCGATTCCTTGACTGCACACGAGCGCCAGCTCAATTCCCAAGATCCGTTGGATGGTAGCCTGTTTGTGGCTCACCGGTTCTTATATTTCCTATCTTTTCCCCACGAAGAAAAACCCTCGTGGCTCTACCCATATAGGACCCCCGTACTGTACCGACCTATATCACTATACGTGATCCAACGTGAATAACAATCGCACACGTATCTTGCAATGTCATGTTGCCAAGGTTCGCGGGTTCTCCGAAGCTTCCAATTTTCCCTCAGCAGTCCGTATGCTCGAGTGTGCGATATGAATATGAAATTCTTTGGGACACTCGAGAATGAGAACCGGTAGCATTGCGACAAACCCAGTGAGTCTTATTTTCTAGTTGAAAAAAGGAGGCTGTCTGATGTTTGCCTGCTCGTTCGGGCGTCATCTGATGGTTAGGGGAAAAAAAACAACGGACGCTAGCCGTTTCTACAGCGCCTTCTCATTTTGGAGTCTGTTTGATCGAACTTTATTTTAAAATGAACGTTCATTTGGAAATGTCCTTTCCGTCCGATGAAACACCAAAAAAAGGGTAAACAATTGAGTTTTTTTTTCAAACTGCCATTTTGTTATCGAACGGTTTTGCAGAAAACAAAAAACAACGAGGTCCTACAATTTTGATGTAGTTTCATGTTTTTCCATCCGTTTTCAACTGGCAAAGCTGTGCAATCCAAAGCACATCACGCGTTTTATTTGACAGGATCTAACGATGCCATTTTGGATTGTTTTTCAAATAATAAAAATGGAATTCACGGTCCATTGGTGGAAGAATAAGATACTCTGAAACCCATTTTTAAAAGTACTTATTTAATATGAAAAAGGCATTTCCAAAGTTCGTGCATTTTTCTTGTTTCAGTATGCCTGGAATGAATATTCACGAAAAATAACAAAATTGAAGAATACCTCTGCGGTCCGTTTCCATGAGCCAATATCGCAACGATAAGTTCTAATGCACCCGATAATGTTACACGTTCGATAATCACCATTTCCCATATTTCGCGAACGTACTTACCATGATCATGCATCATCGGTATCCCGAGAGCTTCTTCATTATGCCAATGCTGTAATGACTCTACATAAGTAGTACCTACATCCAGTTTGATATTGGTTTACGGATTAATACCAAAAATGAACGAGCCTGATGATCGGGTAATTACGCAGGGTATTGCTTGGCTCTGTTACCTAGAGTTTTAGAAATGACGATGAGAGTTATACACATCGAAAACGCGTTTCATCAAAATGATGCAATAACCCGAACTCGTGAAACCTTTGCAATCACCCTCGAGCTCGTTCTCCACTATTTTCAACATCGAAACTTCGATTGAATTTGCAACTGCTGCTGCACAAATTAATCTGTAATACATACATATACAGAGTGAAAGGTAATTCGACCTCTTCCTTGAAAGGTAATTTTCAAGGTCATTCGCATGAAATTAAATCTCATACAGTAGTGGTGAAAATTGAGTCGCTACGGAGTCTCGACTTTTAGAAATTTCCAAGCTTTTCGTCAAAACCAAATAATTAAGAAGAACAAAATTCCACTATGAATATTCAATTGATATTTTTTTTTAAATTTGACTAATAAAAAATGACTTCAACAAAAGAATGCCAAATATTCGCACAATTTCAGAAATATAAGATCTTAAATGGTACATCTTTCATTTCTGAGATGATGCGAATTTTGAGCGTACATTTTTTTACCACATCATTATACGTTTCTCTACTTTCAGACAATTTTAAAAATTGCGAAAAAAAATCGTGAGGCTACCACGACTCAATTGCCAATTTCATCGGCAAGTTGATAGATCTTGGATTGTAATTACCTCTAGAATGAGCCCTTTGAAGAAATAGGTCGAATAACCGGTCACCCTGTATATGAATAGTTGCGTATCACAATGATTGAAAACACAATAGCACCACGAATGAAAGAGATTTTTTTCGAGTGTTCGCGGGTATGAGTACAGCACGAAAAAGAAAAGAGGGCAGAGGGATGGTTGCGAGAAGCAACGAAATCGGATCACAGCTAGTTAACATTGGTCGATCACAACATGAATAACGAACAGGCGTTTCACTCGTGAATAATACATGCGTGATGCTTCGGAGCTCACAAGTCCCACAGCGTAACGTACACTTGTACGTTTACGCGTATACGTACGTTTGTACGTACGTAAATGTGTGCGCCAATACAGACTCACCAATACAATCTCCATCAACATTGTAGAACCATACGAGAACCTCCTCATGAATAGTGCACTTCCCTCTTTGTATACCACGCGAAGAAAAACTTTAGCACACGACTGATTCTCAACAGGGTTGCGTACGTATATACGTATGGTTTCAAGGACTCGCAGAGAGCTTTCACGACTTTTCACACAGGTATTTCTTACACGCCGTGTTTTACCTATACATACTCGTTCCAATTGTCCTTCTTTTATATGTATGCCTTTCGAAGAGATCCTACGAAGATGTCAAGTGATACAGGAAAAATATCTTTGTGCTTGGTGACCTTCTGGGTTGGAACGCACATCATTTGTCAAACAGTCGAGAAAGCAGTCGCAGATGTGGCATTTTTTGCAACCTCTTTGAGTAACATCGTTACAAGATTTTGAACAAATTAAATTTAATTGCATCGATAGTCAGATAAAGGACGAGAAAATTGGGGAGGGGAGACTGGCCCGTTGAGGATCAAACGTACCAGCTTTGAAAAGCCACTAAAGCTGATCACGTCCATTAGTGGAATTATGATGTCATCGTTGGTGGATAATGAAAAACTATTTTTGGATAATGAGGAAAATAAGAAAATTGACAAAAAAGAAATGATTTTGTTGCATTCGAACCATGCAAACTTCTATCCCATCATGTCTTGTGGTGTTTCGGGATCCAAAAATGATAGGTTGTTTATTTCGATTGTAGATGAACAAGAATGTTACTGAACATTTGCTTGATTTTCATTAAATCGAAAAATAAAAACATTATTTCCAATGGGTCGCAACGATAGAAACTTCAGCGTTATAAAATACGGATTCAGAGTTTCACGAAGAATGGATGAGCTGGTTGTTTGCAATTGTAGAACTGGCGTATATCCATTTAATCGATCGAACTTCGCCACCGAATAATCCGATGTTCCCACTTTAGAACCACGTTGAATCAAAGATTGGTTGGACCGAGTAGGCATTGGATTTGCTTGGGTATGTTTTGGTGGATCAATATTTGGCATTCACTGATGCTGCGTAGAACCGTAGACGGAGGAAAGTTTGAGTGGCGATAGAAGCTAATAAGGAGAATGGATTGTGTGGATGCTTCCGCAATGGTGAATCAGCCAAGGGACGCTTGAAAGCACTCTTTTATATTTGTTTGCTCTTTGCTGGTATAAGCTTGGAGCTGGCATTCTTCTCTCGATGACTCTCTTCTCGTGGAATCTGGAATAATAGGGGGATGAAATAAAAGACAATAGAAATTGAAAGAGCCAAGAAAGGTCGACAGGGTCAGACGGAGTGGAAGAGAAATTCAAGACTGGTTGGTACAGAATATGGCAGAATACGCAGTCCTGTCGAGAAGTGTCGGTATGTGATATTTCTCTTGGAGTTGGGTGATAGTTTTGGTGTCCTTCGAAGTCAACTTTCCCTCTACCATCAAACTTCGCCTCGCCATTGGTCAGATATATACCTGACTTCGTCCGAGTTCGAGCCTGTCACACTTTGTCGCTGGTGAAGTTATGGGTTGCTCCGACGACTAATTCACAGTGCGCAGGGGTCGTGGTCGAACTTCTAGGTTCTGGATGGTGTTGCCGGAAAGACAGCCTCCTATCAACTGTGTTAGTTGTAATTAGTTTTCCATAGTTCTCACGGACCGTCCCCCCCCATCCACCTGTCGTTCGATCAATTGGCTGGTTCTAAAAGGCCCACTTTTCGCTATGGGATTCTATGAAGGAGACCCACCACTTAGCCACTTGCAAGTTCTCCTTCTACGCAGAGCTTTGACCGGAAATGAAAGATAGACGATGTTTGGAAGTCGATGGGTTGGATATGGACTCGCTGTGAGAACTGCACAGGCTTGGCGCATCTGAAAAGCTACGTTAATTTTTTCCCGATAACTCGAAGAACCAACTTTTTTCTCGTTCATATTTCTTTCCATATCTGCTTGGACGACTGAATTTATTATCCAACCAATGGGCGACTGTATTTCCAGAAAAATCATCATTTACCCCACGAATACTTGTCGACAACTTTTCTACTAGGAAATTCAACTCTTATTTCGTCAATACCGATACCCTGTATATCAATATTATGAAAAAGCTCAAGTATACATATACGCTTGGAGGATTTATAGAAATCGGAAGAACGAGTTGCTGAAGACCGAATAAAGTTTCTTCAACAATGAAACTATTTGTGTTCGCAGGTAGCGTAAACGAGGCCGGTGTATTCGCGCTTCGTGGGCGTCAAGAGGGCAACCGGAGATCTCGGAGGACAACGACGACAACATCGACGAGT
Organism: Ophioninae sp. A BG-2022a; assembly: GCA_030523105.1. Taxonomy (NCBI): domain Eukaryota; kingdom Metazoa; phylum Arthropoda; class Insecta; order Hymenoptera; family Ichneumonidae; species Ophioninae sp. A BG-2022a. Next base: position 23,878 of record JAPYZI010001263.1, read on the forward strand.
ACGACGTCTACTTCGGCAACTGCCCCATCTACCAAAACGTTTTGGCGAAGTGTTTCAACGAAAAGAGATCTGGCCACTACGACGTTAACTTCATTGGATACGGGGCAAGGAATAGGAGAGCCTGGGGCACTTCCAGCTGCATCTAACGATCAGACTTGGCCCTTGAGTAGTTCACCATCGAGCTCCTCCTCATCATCATCTTCTTCCTCCTCGAATTACCCGAGCTCGTTGCTCCTCGTACCATCATCCCAAAATCCACCGATCGAGATAGTCGTCAAACCTCAGAGTAAGGTCGTTCTACCGTGCGAACTCGAAGGCAACTACACAAGAATCCTCCAGCCCCTATCAAGGTAAATATCTTCGATCTATATGCACGAGTTTCATACTCCATATTTGCTTTGGGGAATTACCCAAAGTCTATACTTACAATGCTCCGAGCGTGTTTGTTTCATGCTCCTTTTTCCATCCTTCTCTTCGCCAAACTCTTCATCTCCGTCTATTTCTCACCACTTCTCTTTTTCTTCGGCTAATGAAAATGTAGGGCTGGACATTTTCACGAGCGACAAGTTCGGTTGGGTTTAAGATTTTATGGGCTCGTTTGCCAAAACTTTTCTGTTTTAACGTACCTCTCTAACGTGGGAAAATAATTTATTGCAGATTGAAGACACAAAATTATATGCTCTGAGATTCTTCATCGGAGGATGATAAAGAATTATTTATCATTTATTATTGCCGAAGTATTGTTTATTTTTTACTTTTGCCAATTAATTATTTATGTTTAATTATTCCTAGCGAATTGTTTATTGTTATTAATCGCTATCTATATTTTTTCAACCTATTTCAAGTTCACATATGTTTTCAGCTATGTTTAGAATGATTGCTACAGAAACAGCAAGTACTTGAAAAAAATGAAAGATTGTAGCGATTTACTTTTATATTCAGTAGGCTATTTGCGAGTTGATAAATTATTAAACGAACTAAGTGATTTTTTTTTCATTTTTTATTTTTAAAATTAATTCATGGAAAGTTTTCCAAAACTTTTCGAAATTCAATTTAAGTTGGAAATTTAAATTGACTTTAAGGACTTGCGGAATATCATCATAACCTCACTTTCGAATCGATTTTTCTCATGGATAGTTCTTCGGAAAAACTCCCTCATTAGGCTCTGTAGAATTCATATACGTAAAGCTTGATTTATCGTTAAAAATGTTTATCCTTTAAAAAAGTCGCTACTGGAAAACGTCTACGATAAAATACAAGGAAAATATTATTCTATTTAAGCTATCATAGTGCGGTCCCCCCCCTTGATCGAATTAATCGTTACGGAGATCGATTTTGCTCGTTCGTTCACCGTTGATTATCATGGTCCCATGGCCCCGTTCGTGCCGTTATAGAATAGCACGAAACTCGGTTGAACGTTAATCATAGCCACGCTTCCTTCTGGCCATGTGGTAAACCGGCGAGCTGTCCCATATATTTCCAGGAGTTACAGGATACGACCGGCGAAATGGCTTCACAACGGAAAGCCTGTCGACATGATAACGATAGACACACGAACGGAGATGAGCGGGACTGGCCATCGTTACATCGGTGACTCGTCAACCGCCGCCCTCCACATAGACAATGTAAGACTCGAGGACGACGGTATTTGGACTTGTACCATGGAAGCTGACCGGGCTGATGACGACTACAGTGGGAGACCTATCAGGCTCATTGTGTTGGGTAAGTCCAAGGCAAATACAGTTTCACATTTCATTTATATGAAAAAGTTGACTTGAAGAAACATTCCAGAACGAAATTTATATAAAAATGTTTTTTTTTGCATTATGCAAAAATATGGATTTTCATAATCATTCTGAATAATTTTGGTTACGAAATTCCAGAATTACGCAAAGAAAATATTTTTCAAAATTAAGCTTTCATTTGATGCGTTACAAAGTTGAAAATAATTATTTTTTTTACCGCAGAACTATTGTTTCTATTCGAATACAAAGAGAATATAAAGAGGACACAAAGTAGATCATTTCATTTTTAATACATTTCTCGTCCGGATGTAAAACTGAAAAAGTGGCTATAAATTTTGATCAAGCTTGTATGTGATTTCGATAGCAACATTTTATTGTGTATTCAGCAAGATTTCATGAACTGGAAAACGTTGATATTGCGGTTTCGCATCAAGAATAGATTTTGGCGAGGCAATATGTCGTAGACTGGCGACACGCGCGCCCCCTATCGGTTTAGTTCTCCATGTGACACGACGTCGAAACTTCCGGGGTGGGCGAAAGCCTAAAAATAGTGTTTCCATCCTTTGCATATTAATCCGCAGTTGGTGGATAGGACGAAGCAGTCTGGTATACTCACGTCACACAAAACGGGGTCGCCGTCATGAATATGCATCGAGTAAACATATTCTTCATTTGTTTTTCCGCATCCCTTTATTCTTCTTTTTTGTTTTTCGTGAGCCCTATGCTATATTTTTTATCTTTTTTGCGAGGCCCCCCCAGACGCCGCGATTGCAACGAACGAAACAATGCTACGAAACGAGACCCTCACCGACCATCGTATCCTAGGCAGCTCACGAAACACGTTCACGTACACTTACGAAATTCCTACATATGCATACAAACAAGCTGTGTGTCTCTTTCGTATTTTTATTCGACCGGGAATTCGAGCACAAAAAATCCTACCAGAATTTGTTATCCTCTACCATTTTCTCATCAGTATTACGCTCACGTGCATGAACACGGGGATCCACGTGTATATTCATACATATTTACAAGACGGGCCAACAACTAATAGCCCCGGAAATATTTACCAACCTAACAAACTTGGTGGGAAACTTTTACGAAAGTTCCAGTTTGAAAGACGTTATCGAGGGTTGACTAAGAGGGATGATCAGGTTCTTTTTATATAAAATCGATACAAAGAGAAGAAACGTTGAAACAAAAAATCCCGTCACGTTAAACGTGTCAAGAATATTAGCACTTTGTAAAAGGAATCATTTTGATGGTCGATTAAATTTCGTATATAATTATTTAAAGTAAAAAATTAATATTTCTGAATATTACTTTAGACCAAGCAGATCAACCACGGTTGATTTAATGACAACTGATGATTGAATCACCACGAGGTTGTGACCTACAGTTGTTTATGCATCATCAATCCATCAGTCATCAACAGGCTACCCAGATTAACAAACAGCTACCAGTTCATCCAATCTTACGACTAGTAACCTGCTCTCGATTGATGCATACGTCTTACCCCAAACAACTATTCGTAGCCCGAACAAACTCCAGTTCTCTCTTTGTTGTTCCCAGTCAAAAGCAATCATCGATCGGTCAAGCAGTCCAACTGGCACCTGGCATGAGCTACAATGTCTCTTTTTCCAAATTTCCCAATTTAAAAACCTTGACTAGACCTTAAAGCGTCCCATGAATGTCCATTCTGTTCTTTTATTGAAAGTTTTGAGCTTTAGCGCGTATTTTTGGGTATCAACTTCGCAAAGGATCTCGACTAACGAAAGCGCCAGTTTTTCTGCCCTGATCTTTCGCAATACCGGATAGTCCGCTTCCTCGCTGCATCCGGTCGTTTCACCATGCACGAATCGTTGAACAGCATCCTACTAAGAGGGCTGCTGCGCAGTTAAGCGCAGCGGCTCTCGCGTTATTTTCATCCATCTTGTCTTACGATTGAGGTTACGTCGGAGGAAGAATGTTGGAGAGAAGTGGCTCCAGACAATCTTCCTCGGAGTAGCTAAGAGTTGAAGAAGCACCAAAAGAACAAGAGAATCTCGATGGAGGCTGAGTGGAAAGTCCGAAGCTTCTAAGAGAGTGGAACCCACTTGTTTAACGCCGCATAGGTACCGATATATGACCACCAATATACGACGTATATCATCATCGAACTTTTTTTTCATATATACCGGGTGGCTCATGCGAAACGGAACGCCTGAATATCTCTGTCGAATTTGAAAATACGAAATAGGTAAGAATCGAAATTTGATGGGTTTCGGTTTCACAACGATAAAAGAATGTGCGATTTTATAAAAAGGAAGAACATTAATGACTTGGAAGGAAACCAAAATAAAAAACGCCGTGCTATGTACGATTCAACATGATATGATCTCTGATGATCCTCAGCTTAGAATAATTCAAACCTCAAGAATTTACCTGTTATTTGTTCAATACTTCTGGTTCGAAGGTCATTTCAGGGTTGTACCGTGTTATACGGTAAACCTGGTAGAGGAAGAGCTATTACATTTCTTCAGAAAAAAAAATAAATAAAATCATTAAATACAAATCTGCCAATTCCGATATGAACGTACTTGGTATTTTCAAATGAAACGAAGACGTATCTTGACTCACCCTGTATATAAATATTCATATATCTATGTATACATCTACGTAAATGTATATATATATATATATTTAGACCCTTATAGTAAGCCAGTATAGGTACAAAACCTTCAACCATGCCGAAGTTGAGTGGCCAGTCAATAACCTAGGGTTTCTGGATATCGGTGCACTCCAAGAGCTGTCATTCGAGCCGAAAGCCCTCCTACTCAGCTTTACGATGTTCTATATAGCCTAAGAGTGCTCAACGAAACAGGAGCATGAGGAGAAACCGTACCCCCTGCCTTCTTCCTCCACATACACATACACAGGTTTCAATTAGGGTACATATATATGTCACGTGGCAGACACGACTCGACAGACGCATTGTACATAGGACTGTAGGCACACAAGTTATGTTCGATACGATCATGTTGGCCATTTACAGAGAACAGCAATAGCGGCGAGAAGAAGGGGGGAGCGGCGAGGCGGGGAGTGGGTTGGGAGGGAGAGTGAAAATGCAGGAATGGTAAGGCATTAGGCAGTTGAACATCGATTCGAGATCGAACAAGACACACCCGGGCTAGCCCGTTTAACATGGCATTGCCGGTTGATCGAGTGAACCAATTAGACCGAGTGACCGAGGTCAGAGAAATTCGGATGCCAAGCCTCTTGCTTCTACATTCGTCAAAGGGTTTCATTCGGCTCGATTCAACGTCCATTTAATTGGGTATGAACTGAAATGACTTTTTGTGACAACCTCTGTGATTGGTACAAAAGGCAATGGGTTGCCATACACTACTGTTCGATTCAATCTCCAATATCGTTCATTGAGAAAAATACAAGCTTTTTGCTGTTATTGTTGATGTATTTGTTGGTTTTCCATTTCAACATAATTTTGAGTTATTAGTCCGATATGGGGAAAATCTGGATCATGGGGAATTTGTTTAGGATTGTAAATAAATAATTTAATGATAAAATAATCTTTAGAAATGTTTATTTTCCATTTGAAGTAATAAAGGAATGTCTAATTCGAGGATATTGATAAGTGCTTGACTGACAATTAAATTGTTTCGATTTATACAATATTACTGATAATACGATATTATAGATACAATTTTTTCAAAAATTTGTGGCGATTTCATGTCACTCGTTTTGGAAGCATTAACGAATGCCAACATTTTTTTCTCACGAGCGATCGTGTTAAATTCATACCTTCATAACTACTAAATTATTAATTGCAAAATAATAATTGTTTTATCAAGAATTATGAAACCTCAAATTTTCAGGAATGTTTGCCATTCTATAAGATCCATCCAATAATACCCAAAACTTGGTTGACAGTTCTTTCGTGTTTGGGTTTAAGGACGAATGATGCAATACCAGCTTGGTAGGAAATCGGCCAGTGGTCATTATTATAAATTGATGTAAAAGATCTGTAGGCAGAAGGGGCGAAGGAAGAGATGCCGCAGACGAGTCGAGGGATAATTAATTAAATTACATCACGATGCAAGCTGGACTGGGTACCTTTTTGTCGTTAGATATAGATATTTGGGTATATGTGTATGTATCACTATGTACATATATACGAACAAGTCTCCCTGACAACGGAAGGGATTCTCAAGTTTCTTATCTGGCAAAATTATGCAGCGATTCGTGAGAGGGGGTGTACACGGTAATTCCATTTAACTGAGGGTTTCCGCGTTGAATAAAAAATGTGATGTCTCCAGTTACATAATTTCATGATGACATTCAAGAGTTGAATAAATATAGGCAGTAATAATCGAGTTAAAATGGTAGCTAAACGAGGTCAGTTTAAAATACACAACGTATCCTTTCGCGTCCATTGAAAGCCCGCAGAATTAAGAACGTTTGAGAAAGGAGAAAAAAAATTAAATTAAAAATTAACAGAAGACTTTCGATTTCGATGAAAATCGGAGTGTATATAATCGACACGTATTTTTTTTTGTATTGCCAAAATTAGATTTCTAAAGGCTGAAATACACCCTCAATTTAATTGTAATTACCACCCTTGAGTTAATTTTCTGAAGTCTGTATATTAGTGATGAATTTCGTAGGAAATTAGTTGATAACGAAATTTATGATTCAGTTAATAACAAATTTGATAATTTAGTTACTAACCAATTTTATGATTTAGTTAGGGGCTTTTTATAATTGTTTTTATCATTTTTATTAAATAATTCAGTAAGTCACAGATTTTATAATGTTAAGATGAATAATGAATTTTTCTAGTGGTTATATACATCTATATATATAATAATCAGTTTCAACTTTTTCGATCAGATTTTACAATCTGATTATAAAAGTTGGGAAACCGTGATTCTTCGTTTTTTTTATCGTTCGATCCCTTCGCCAATAAAGACGTATGATAACCTCGCATTTGAAACTCAGCCAGTCGAACTCGGATCGGCACATCTGACGACGCGACTGAATATTTATGCGAAGTACGTGGCCCCTAGCTTCCTCTGAGGACAGAAACCCCGCAAGCTTTCATCTTTATTAATGTGTACAGTGGCTTTGACAGGTCTAACCTCTAAGTACAGGAGCATGCAAAAGAAGTGAAGGGGAACAGAACTGCGAAGAAACAAAAAACAACAACCGTCCTTTTTGTAAGGTGAAAAAAATTCAATTTAACGAAAGTTCTCCAATCGAGTCGTAACCTCAAGGAATATAATTTATTCCAGATGGAAAAATGACACGACCCCATATTCCTACTCATTAAAACTCCGTACTCTCCACTACAAAAATCTTCAATTACAACTTTACACTCATGAAATTATCCTAGCTCATCGTAATATGGATGACAGCCCAACCCGAAAGGCCCAAAACGATTTCATCCAGGTCCCATAAAAATCCTATAAATCCATCGTAGCGGCGATCTTCGATTTGCGCGAGGAAAACATCAGGGCTGATAAAACGATGGGATCCCAACCAAAGGAAACGAAAAGGGGACTGCACGAGAAATAGTTCCAGCGCATAACACGAAAAGATGTTGGCCGTTTGGTGGCCGGGGCAGGAGGCGAGGAATGGAGAAAGATATAGTGAATTGTGCAAGCTGGGTATGAGAAGTGTAGCACCGCCAGGAATGATAGTGGAAAACCCTTCATCATCGAAGCAAACTCGAGAGAAAAATACGAAGAACCTTGACTGAGGTAAATGGATCCCCTCGCAGCGTTCTTACCGTATCGATTTCGACTTTTCGAACACTAACGTAGAAATGGGAATTCGCTCACTCATGTAAAGACATATATACGTACATATATATATATTATGCGATATATACAGAGAGAAAAAGATAGCGAGCTACAAAAGCAGTGCGCATGCCTGGACTACGTCATGAGGCTGCGCGAGACGAGCCTCAATACATGTCTCGCCGCGTGGGAGTGAAAAGTGTTAATCGACCCTCAAATGGATGCATGTACTATTGGCTTTTCGCCTGTGACTTCGTTCCGACAAGGACCTCGACATTATTGGTGAAATACTTTTCAATCCCTTGAGGCATGATTCGTTGGCTGGCAAAGGTCATTCTGTATTTATAGATCATAGGCTGAGTTGACCTTGCAGGTTAGAATTATTTATCGAGTTGCGTGACATTGAATAACTCAGGAAACATTATTCGGCGATGCCAAATACAAAAAAAATGGAAATCCGATTGAGCATTGTTTTTTGGACAACTTTGATTTATGATTTAAGAGGATTTAATAATAATTGTATGCTTAAAAATGTTAATGTATTGCTATTCTATAAAGAACTATAATTCCTGAAATTTTCACAAATGTATGCCACTCTTTTAACATCCATCGAGTATTATTTTAAAACATATAATTTTCGGTTAACTGACAATAAGCAATAACTCGTAATTGCCACCAGAATTATTTCGTTCAGAAGTTATCCAAAAGATCGAATAGGATGATCCCGAAATCAAATCAGACTTTCGGGCAGAACGAGAATCCTCAGCCCAACTAATAAACGAACCCTAACCACTTCGCCTTTTCACGAGCCTTGAAAATTTTACCCTGGACCTGCTCCCGACGTAATTTGCATTTTAAAAGAATTTTCACACCCCTTGGCGGATGGGTAAGACACCTTGAGAAATCGGAGGGTCGAGGATAAGGATAACGCGTCGAGGAAACGCAGATACGATATAGCCTGTATCCCCAGTTCTTTTCTACACGCTCGCCCAGGACAAATCTCCTTCCTCCTTCTCCCCTATCCAACCCTCGTGCCATTAAAGGCCGCTGCCACAATCCTCAGCCCTATAAACGCGTCCGAGGATATAAATCTCTCGGAATTAAGTCCCGGTACTTTTCTCTAGCCTGTCACTTGCCAGTCGTAAGATATGCTGAATATACGACCACACGTGTTTATTGACTCTTTATTCCGTACTTCCAAAAATCTCTTTCTGATTTTATGACTGAAATTTGCATCGTTGGACCACAATGATTTTTCTTTTTTTCTTCGTTAATTCTTCATTCGATCATTTCGATTAATGTCCAAACGTTCGTTTTTTTAATTGAAGTGAAAAATCATTGATAACAATACGTGAAAATGCTCGAATGATTTTTAAAGAGTAGTTAGGCCAAATGAATATTTTTTGAATCGAAAAGAATTATAACAAAAATAATGTTAATATTGTGAAACAAGAAATGTTGAGAACTAATTTGTTTGTTTTTTGGAACCATCGTATTGGGGTTGCCTCTAAGTTATGACGTTACCCATGGAACCTCATTAAAACGTTACACTCGAGGGGAGCTATTTACCTATGTAACTCGCAGTGGCAGTATAATTATAAAATAATGTCAGTGGTATACTAGGACTCCTGGTGTGACTGGAGGTAGGAACTTGTATGAATGAAATCGCGTCTAAACTGTCACGTACGTCGTCCGGACGAATACGAGGTGTATTAGTAACGATGAATTTCACTTTCGGACGTTGCCGCGTTTACATACATCCATAATACATACGAACACGTATATGTTCACTGGGCGTTGTTCCGTATCCTTTTTATTCGTGGCAGGTGAGAGCACACCTGTTGCTCCGTCGCTTTCGTGCCTCGTCGAGTTACACTTTTTTATATTTTTACGCGAGTGTACTTCCCGTCTCGCACGTGACAGATTAAACAAGTCGAGCTTTTACCACTCGGGCGCGAGTAGATTTCCAAGTGTTCGTATCGAAAAGTTACAGTTGCCAGGATCGATTATTTGCGAATGAACAATTGATGTAAAAGGATGCGTCGTGACATTGTCGAAGTCTCAAAAAAAGTTCAAACCAAAAGTATTTTTTTTTTGGGATGTGTATATTCTGTTGGATAGTCTCTTTTTTTATGAACAATCGATACGAGTTCAAGCTAATTATTTTTGAGCATCGATTTTTAAAAGTTTAGTTTCCTATAACGACCGTACGATCAGGCTTGTTGAGAAAAATGAATTTCCAAGGTGTAGGATAACTGAAAAATAACTTGGACTTTTATTTATTTTCAGATTTTTTAAATTTTGTACAAAATTGAGTAAGTTAATTCGCTTTGAACTCTCCATTTCGAGGGAAAAATGTAAAAAAAATAATTAATAAAAGGTTTTTTGCATTCTATCAGACGAATTTTGTACTTTCGGCAAAAACTCGGGCATATTCGTAATCAGCGGACAATTTCCGATCAAATAGACCCTTTTGAGAGGTTAAAAACGGAAAAAAATTTTTTTCGGCTACCCCGGGCCACTTTTGCGGAATCGTGAAAATCACGAAATTTCAAAAGGTCGTAGGATGAACTTCTCTTATGCTATGGGGATACATTTGGGGGGTTTCGAAAAGGTTTTCGCCTAACTTAAATAATGGCGTTGGATTCGTATCGATATCTCGTATAGTTTCCCCGAAATATCCACTTGAAAAATCGCTAAAAAAAACGCAAAGGGGTATGTATGGAAAAATTGGCAAAAATCGATGGTCCAACTTTGAAATTCTGTCAAAAATCGAAAAATCGTCGTACGCTAATGATTAAAAAAGCATTTTGAAGGGAAAATCATACCGAAGAGATTGAGCGCAAAGTGGAGTACCAAATCCCA